>CM064504.1:73857615-73949435 GCA_032716605.1 Paralithodes platypus | reverse complement strand
CCACTCTCTTTCTCTCACCCACCCCCCCACCCCCTTATACCCACCTCTCTGTCTCCTCTTCACCCACCCCACTCACCTATACCATCCCTCCTTTCTTCTCTCCCCCCCCCCACCCCCTAACACCCCTGCTTTCTCCTCTCTCACCCCCCACCCACCCTCTACCCACTCTCTCTCTCGCCACCCACTACCACTCTCTTTTCTCACCCACTTTCTCCTCACCACCACCCACCCTCTCTCTGCACCCCCCCCACCCTCCCCACGTCTCTCCCCCCCCCCCCCCCCTCCCCCCCTCTCTTTCCCCCCCACCCACCTATCCCCACTCTCTTCTCTCCACCCACTACCCCTCTCTCTCTCCACCCCCTACCCACTCTATCTCTCCCCCCCCACCTCTCTCTCTCTCCCCCCCCTCTTCACCCCTCTCTTTCCTCTCCCCCCCCCACCCTCCCCACTCTCTCTCCACCCCCCCAAACCACCTCTCTCCCCCCACCTACCCACTCTCTCTCTCTCCACTCTCACCCCACTCTCCACCTCCCAACACCTCCCACACTCTCTCTCTCTCCCACCAACACACTCTACCACTCTCTCTCCCCCCCCCAACCCTCTCTTTCTCTCCCACCACCCCTCTACCCCTCTCTCTCCCCCACCATCTCTTTCTCCCCACCCCCACCTCTACCACTCTCTCTCCCCACTCACCCCCTCCTCTCCCCCACCCCCCTCTTCCCCACTCCACACACACCCACTCTCTCTCTCTCTCTCCACCACCCCCCCTACCCACTCTCTCTCCCCACCACCCACTCTCTCTCCACTCACCCACCTACCCCTCTTTCTCTCACCACCCCCCCCCCCTCTCCCCACTCTCTCTCACTCTCCCCCCACCCCCTCTCTCTCTCCCCCCTACCCGCTTTTCTCTCCCACCACCCCCCCTACCCCATCTCTTCTTCCAACACCCCCTCTACCACTCTCCCCCCCCCCCACTCTCCTTCTCTTCCCCACCCACCTATGCCCACTCTCTTTCTACCCACCCCCCCTCTTATAACCCACTCTTCCTCTCTCTCTCCACCACCCCCCTCTCTTCCACTTTACACCCACCTATACCCTCTCTCTCTCTCTCCCCACCCACCACCCTCTCTCTTCCACTTTACACCCACCTCCTTCCCCCCACCACCTATTACCTCTCTTTTCACTTGACACCCTCCCCCCACCTATAACCTCTCTCTCTTCCCACCCACCACCTATTACCCACTCTCTTTCTACCACCCTCCCACCCACCTATACCCTCTCTCTCTCTCTCCCACCCACCACCCTCTCTCTTCCACTTTTCCCCCCACCCTATACCCACTCTCTTTCTACCACCCTCCCACCCACCTATACCCTCTCTCTCTCTCTCTCCCACCCACCCACCCTCTCTCTTCCACTTTACACCCACCCACCTATACCTACTCTCTTCTACACACCTCCCACCACCTATACCCTCTCTCTCTCTCCCACCACCACCCTCTCTCTTCCACTTTACACCCACCCACCTATACCCACTCTCTTTCTCTCTCCCACCCACCAACCCACCTATACCCACTCTCTTTCTCTCACCCACCCACCCACCCTCTCTCTTCCACTTTACACCCACCTCCCTCCCTCCCACCCACTATACCCTCTCTCTTCCACTTTTCACCCACCCACCCTCCCACCCACCCACCCCACCATTCGCCCTCCACTCACGTTCACTTCCGTATAAACAAGCCAGAATTAAACCCCCTCCTAGCAACACACGCAGACACACACACACACACACGCGCAGACACACACACACACACACGCGCGCAGACACACACACTTTACGATCATTTCCCCCCCCCCCCCCCCCCCCCCCCCCCCCCACCCCTAGCAACTTTAACTTAGTACCTCAGCTCTCAGCATCAAGCCGTTCATATCAAATGGATATACAGATTCACCACACTAACACTTCAAGGGAATATAGTGACACCTCGACGACTTATACAGATTAATAAAACACATAACAAAGCCACTCCAGCAGCTTAATCTCTCTCCAACACTCCTTCTGCCCTCTCTACACTCTTCAGAAAATAGGAAAGTAGAAAGTAGGTACGAGGTACCGTTGTAAAGGCTTATCCCTCAATACCTTCACCTGATCTGATGATGGTGAAGTGGTGAGCACGCTCATGTGTGAATCTGCAAGACCCGGGATCGAATCCCTGCCACGGCGGACGTTTAGTGGGTGTGGTAGTACGTCCTAGCATGTTTCACATGCTCGCACCCAGTCAGGGGACATCCTGACGACGTATACAGACTAAACACACATAACAAAGCCACTCCAACAGCTTCCTCTCTCTCCAACACCCCTTCTCCCCTCTCAACACTCTTCTCTGAGCTAGTGCCGATACCAATGGCCAGTCCTGTATAGAATCGTGAGGTTCAGAGTCGTAAAGATTCCAGGACGAGCTCCATAGAAACAGAAACTGAAACTGAGGTATTGAGAGATAAACCTCTACAACGGCACCTCGTACCTACTTTCTACTTTCCTATGTTCTGAAGAGTGTAGAGAGGGCAGAAGGGGTGTTGGAGAGAGATTAAGCTGCTGGAGTGGCTTTGTTATGTGTTTTATTAGTGAGTGTTGAGAGGGGAGAAGGGGTGTTGGAGAGAGATGAAGCTGTTGGAGTGGCTTTGCTATGTGTGTTATTAGTGAGTGTTGAGAAGGGAGGAGAGAGAGAGAGGAAGCTGTTGGAGTGGCTTTGTTATGTGTGTTATTAGTGAGTGTTGAGAGGGGAGAGAGTGTTGGAGAGAGAGAGAGGAAGCTGTTGGAGTGGCTTTGTTATGTGTGTTATTAGTGAGTGTTGAGAGGGGAGAGAGAGAGGAAGCTGTTGGAGTGGCTTTGTTATGTGTGTTATTAGTGAGTGTTGAGAGGAGAGAGAGTGTTGGAGAGAGAGAGGAAGCTGTTGGAGTAGATTTTATATATGTTTTATTAGTCTGTAGAGGATATTAAGGGGAGATCTCCACTTGAGGGATTTTTTCCTTGACCCCTTTCTCCCTCATGTTTAGCCCCATTGCTTTTGATATTATAAAACGTTTGCCCCATTAGTTTAGCAATTTTAAGAACTTTCACCCCATTTTGTTAATTTTAAGACCATTCGTGCAATTTAGGTGTCGATTTTATCCTGGCGAGCGATAGCGAGCCTGTAATTTAAGAGTAACCGGCCTTCGGCCGGGACATTTTTCTACCGAAAAATGTACACATTTATCTTGAAAGGGGGTCAAGGAGGTGACATTTTAAGATTGCTGGAGGAGTAGGAAACAAACTAGAAACCTCCCCTTAATAGTGGATTATATTTTCATGTTCAGTCTTTTTTTTTTAACCCTGTCAGTACCGGCGACGAGTTTTAACATTGGTTTCAGCTACATTTAGACGATGTTATGAAGCTTAGGAAGGATATATATGGTAGCTAAGAGGATGAATTGAGGCAGTCAGTAGGCTTTGAAATTGAGGCAGTCAGTATGCTTTGAAATTGAGGCAGTCAGTATGCTTTGAAATTGAGGCAGTCAGTATGCTTTGAAATTGAGGCAGTCAGTATGCTTTGAAATTGAGGCAGTCAGTAGGCTTTGAAATCGAGGCAGTCAGTATGCTTTGAAATTGAGGCAGTCAGTATGCTTTGAAATTGAGGCAGTCAGTATGCTTTGAAATTGAGGCAGTCAGTAGGCTTTGAAATTGAGGCAGTCAGTAGGCTTTGAAATCGCTAGACGTCCTTGCTAAGCTGCAGAAACCCGTCTACTAGTTGCCAGCACGTAATGCAAAGGGCGTCACCGGTACTGGAAGGGTTAACTCCGTAATACTGCATGGTAATATGTTCATTATTAATGGTTTACCTTTTTGAAGATTACGACGCATTTTGACAGTTCATTATGGCTGTCATTAGACGATTGTATACAGTTTAGGAAGGACCTGTGGGAATTATAAGGGTAAAGACTATCTCAATTAAGGGGAGGTATTTAGTTTGTTCCCTAGACCTCCATCAAGCTTAAAAGTACACCCCCTTGAGTCCCTTTCAAGATATATTTGTACATTTTTCGGTAGAAAAATGTCCCGGCCGAAGGCCGGTTCCTCTTAAATTACAGGCTCGCTATCGCTCGCCAGGATAAAATTGACACCTGAATGGCACGAAAGGTCTTAATATGGGGTGAAAGTTCTTAAAATCGCTAAACTAATGGGGCAAACGTTTTATAATATAATAATAATAATAATAATAATAATATTTATTCAGTTAGCAATTTACAGAGTTGGTACCACATAATATGTTACAAATATGATATATACCAGCCTTGCATAATTCCAACTAAGGATAGCCCAATAAGGCCGTTAGGCGTATTTACATTGGGGTCCTTGTGGGATTAGGTTAGCTGGGGAAATGGGGAGGATAAAGAAATAGATACTTTAGAGAAAGTATTTCTAGGGGGTTATTTTAAGATACCTTACATCCTATAGTAAATATCAGTAATCCGTAATCAGTAATCATTTCAGTTTGGTTTGTCTATCTCTTATGTCGTATTTAGTAGTAGACATAAGCTTGGTGCTCCCTTCTCGCAGCTGTCCGGTTCAGGTGTTCCTTCAGGCTACGTCTGAAGGAATACAGTGTTCTCTGTTCACGGACTGACTGGGGTAGGTCATTCCAGTCTTTGATGGCAGTGAAGAAGAATGTTTGCTTACCCTGTCCTTGGATTCTCGGGACCTTAAAATTAAACATCCTGTTTCTTGTATTATGTCCACTCCTCTCATTTGCTTTAACAAAATCATTCTTTAGATACTCTGGAGCTCTGTCATAGAAAATTTTGAAGGCATTAGTTAGCCTGATTTGTTTGGCCCTGTCAGAGACATTGAGCATACCTAGTGACTGAAGTTGTTCCTGGCCAACATGTGATCTGGGTCCTAGGTTCAGCATGAACCTAACCATTTTATTTTGAGTGACCTGAAGTTTGTGCTGTGCTGATTTAGATGATGCAGAGTACCAGGATGACACAGAATAGTCAAAATGACATTGAACAAGCGCTTGGCAGAGGGTCTTTTTGGTCGCCGCGGGCAAGCATCCCACCTGTCTATACAGGTATTTTATACGTGCTCTACACTTACTCAGGATAGATTCCAAAATTGTTTCACCTGACAAACTCGCGTCCAGTTTCAGTCCGAGATATTTAACTTGTGACACTGTTGTTATAGGAATATCATTACAGTTGACCGAGAAGCCCACAATGTCTTTCAGTTTGCGTTTTGTTCCACATAAGATGGCTTCCGTCTTGCCCAGGTGAAGCGCTCAGTTCCATGTCGTTCACATAACAGAGAAAGAGTAAGGGACCAAGGACCCTGCGGGACCCCACAGTTAATTGGCATAGGATCAGATATATTATCATCAATTTTGACTCTTTGGGTTCTACCACTAAGATAAGATTTAATATCAAAAGCAATGGGGCTAAACATGAGGGAGAAAGGAGTCAAGAAAAAAATCCCTTAAGTGGAGATCTCCCCTTAACCCCATTAACCCTCTGACTTCCATATACCCTTCCTAATATGAACAAGACCGTCTAATAAGATGTAAATAATATATAAATAAATGAGTAATCGCATCTTGAAAGAGTTAAGGGGAGGGTTTTAGTTTGCTCCCTAGACATCCATCAAACTTATAAAAAAGTATCCCCAAGACTCCCCGCTACGAGCCCTACGAGAGAATGTGTGTGTGTGTGTGTGTGTGTGTTTACTATTGTTTGTCAAGGACACACACACACACACAACAACAAGAGGTCAGGGAGGCCCAAACCTGCATTCATAATATTATAGCCTTTTATTATCACCCCCCCCCCCCTCATTCCCTAACACACACACACACACACACACACACACACACACACAAAACACACACACACACACACACACACACACACACACACACACACACACACACACACACACACACACACACACACACACACACACACACACACAGGCAACTGGAGCCCACATGTGACTAAATCAACAAAGACAGTGTTCCCTTCCTCACAAACAGCTGTAGTGGTAGTGGCTGTATTATTAGTGGAGAGAGAGAGAGAGAGAGAGAGAGAGAGAGAGAGAGAGAGAGAGAGAGAGAGAGGTTGAAGTTGAGGTTCGCGTTTCTATGATTTACAGTAGATGTGTTAATGTGTGAGTTTTAGGGCTTTGTCACCTTTGTGGCAGACAGCGTGTGTGTGTGTGTGTGTGTGTGTCTGTGTCTGTGTCTGTGTCTGTGGATTTGTACGAGTGTCTGTGTGTGTGTATGTGTAGCGTGTTTGTATGTGTTTGAAAGAGTTTGTGTGAATATGTAATTGTATATGTGTGTATGAGAGTAGAAGTGTGGTTGTTTTTACGAAGTGAGCGGGTGTGGCTGTTAATTCTTTGCCCTGTAAAAATAAAATAATAATAATTATATATGGTCTATCACTGTCAGTTGATGTAGCCTACTATAATATTAATAGTGGCTGGGTAACCAAGTAGGAACTATGAACAGTCGTAGTCAGGACATTGTCAACAATATTTAGAGGAACATTTACGATACAAGGGGGAACTATCTTGATTAACTGCTTATACATATACATACTCTACATACCGTTTCAAAAAATAATAATTATAAAAATAAAGACAAAATAATAATAAAAATCAAACTCTCCAACAGTCCTGATACGATCCAACCCACTTGAAACAAGACATATTTACATTAAAAGGCCTAGATACACACACACACACACACACACACACACACACACACACACACACAAAACACACACACACACACAAAACACACACACACACACACACACACACACACACACACACACACACACACACACACACACACACACACACACACACACACACACACATGCATCTATGAGCCCTGGTAACCAAAAGGTGGTTGTGACTTGTGGAAACAGAAGGGTTATCCCCAACTGCAACACAGTAGTTATATGAGAGTCCCCCAATGGCTCCAGTATTACATCACCGTGGTACTCTAGGGACTATTATGAGACTATTGGGAGTATAAAACGTCTCCCAACTACAGGGATGTATGTCATTACTGGGGCTCTGGGCTTTATTCTAGACCACCTTGACGTGATGCTGGAAAGTATAGCTGGTTAATGACCCGGTCCACTTTCTAGCAAAGATGGCATTTTGTGACCAGCACATTGGCTACAGAATGTGGATGTTGGACTTCCCCGTTTCGACTTGACACCACCATAATTATTTTCTTAACCCTTTCAGTATGGTCACGCCTCTCTTGCTCTTATTTTGGTTACCGGTAGACAATTTTATTCAGCTTTGGTGAGAACTCTGGGGAACTATGTGGTGCAGCCTTTGAATTAACACTATATTGGTCGGACAGTTCCTTCCTAAGACTGTGTGTGTGTGTGTGTGTGTAGAGAGAGAGAGAGAGTGTGTGTGTGTGTGTGTGTGTGTGTTTGATCGTATAATTATATGAGCCAGTACCAACCGCCTACAATGTTCCCGCTGACTTCTTGTCAGAGTCAAATTCCTACATGCTCAACCCCACCCAAGAGAGAGTGAGAGAGAGAGAGAGGGGGGGGGGGGGGGAGAGAGGAGAGAGAGAGAGAAAGAGAGTGTGTGTGTGTGTGTGTTAGTTAGTATAAATAACAGCTGAATGTCGACGGATTCACGGGCAAAAACTCAAGACATTTTGTAAAGTGTGTAAAAACCTACTAAAGGTTGGTGACAGGGGGTGACAGGGGGGTAGGGGGGGGGGGGGGGGCAGGGGGGACAGAAATAGTATATATGGACCAGTAGGGGGGTATTTATCATCTTAACCCCATTTGAGCCGAGGGGTAGCCGGGGAGCATTATAGAACCCCCCTGTTTAGCTTCATTAAGACGTTTCAAGCATGGAAGATTAAAAATTGATTCAATGTTGCTTGGTTACAAAAGAAGAATGGTGTCAATTTGAGTCAGAAATTTAAAAGAGTGGAGGTTCGACATTAAGGGGAGATTTCCACTTGAGGGGCTTTTTTCTTGACCCCTTTCTCCCTCATGTCTAGCCCCATTGCTTTAGTAGAGATTTTAAGACGTTTGCCCCATTAGTTTGGTGATTTTAAGAATGTCCGCCCCATTCTGTCAAATTTAAGACCTTTCGTGCCATTTAGGTGTCGATTTTATCCTGGCGAGCGATAGCGAACCTGTAATTTAAGAGTAACCGGCCTTCGGCCGGGAAATTTTTCTACCGAAAAATGTACAAATTTATATTGAAAGGGGGTCAAAGGGGCGAAATTTTAAGATTGCTGAAGGAGTAGGAAACAAACTAAAAACCTCCCCTTAATTACAAAGAGAGACAGAGTAAGTGTATATGTGTGTCTGTGCGTGTGTGTGTATGTGAGAGAGAGAGAGAATGTGTGTGTGTGTGTGTATATGTGCGCGTGTGTGTGTGCGTGTGAGAGAGAGAGAGAGGTAGAGGTAGATACAGAGAAAGAGAGTATGTATGTGTGTGTGAAAGAGAGAGAGCGAGAGTATGTGTGTGTGTGTGTGTGTGTGTGTGTGTGTGTGTGAGCGAGAGAGAGAATATAGCCGCTTGCCTCTTCTCTGTGTATATTGGCTTGGTGATAAAAAATATCGTTCCTGTTATATAGCTTCTGAGACACCCTGCCTCCTCTATCTGTCCTGCTCTCTCTCTCTCTCTCTCTCTCTCTCTCTCTCTCTCTCTCTCTCTCTCTCTCTCTCCTATTCGTCTACTATAAAGTGTCCCTGTTTAGTAGTATTAAGGCCGGACCACCTAGTAAGGACTGCAAGGTCTGTATTTTTTCTATATTCCAACTACTCCCTCTCGGGCATAGGCTGAGAGCCTGTACATTCAACCGCTTTACATTCAACGGTGAAACCCGTGAGGTCTTGTTCCAGTCTAGGGAGTGAGACATGTGAAACACTTAGAGCTGCAACCAGCCTTTGTCATCTTGTCTTTGCAAGATGCACGGCACTTGGTTGCCCACTCACGACTCGAAGTAGCCCCATCTCTGGAGCTGCCTCGTCTTCGTGCTTCACTGTCTCACCTCCTAGACTTGGACCCTCACTCTCAGAACGCCACCTATTGAGCAATTAACTCACTAGGCATTGCCCCCCCTATATCATATTTTGAATATGGTAATATTCATAGAGTGCAATTTAACCAGGGAACAATGAGGGTATTTTTTTGGCGTTTCGGTGGGTTTTGTGGTAATACAGCACAAATTCCATCCCAATAATATCTTCCCATTGTGGTCTGAGTATCTGTGTAACTCTGTGTAACTCATTATCTGTCCTATGATTATATTTCCTTTCTCTTCTCTTTTCTGTGCTAGTTATCCATATTTAACTCCTTGTAACTCTCACACTCTCTCTCTCTCTCTCTCTCTCTCTCTCTCTCTCTCTCTCTCTCTCTCTCTCTCTCTCTCTCTCTCTCTCTCTTACCTAATTATCCATACGTTATAATCCGTTCCTAGGCTTTCATCAGGGTATTTTCATGGCATGTTGGTGGGCCTAGGATAATTATAATCTTGAAAGTTTCACACCTATTCCCTGGCTGACCCTTCCTAAATGGTAGACATACAATATTAGCTTGATTACGCGAGTCACTTATGAGTTAGTGGTCAAGCTATCTGGCCCTTTAACCCTTTGAGTACCAACGACGTGTAGCTATATTTTGGGTGAGGGCTGGTCCTATCCAGAGTGAGGTTAAGCATCCTCTACCCAACTTTTTTTTTGGGGGGGGGGGGGAGGCGCTCCGCGAGCAAAGATTTTTTGTTTTTCTAATCTACATAAAATAGTCTAATAATCTCACTTGACCTGACCTAACCTAACCTTCTCCCTACAGCGTGACGACATTATAATAATAATAATAATAATAATAATAATAATAATAATTCTTAAAGCATGCTAATCCAGCTAAGGATAGCCCAATAAGGCCGATTAGGCGTATTTCCATTGGGGTCCTGTACTACTACCCCATCCCCTTGCTCATGAGGAATGGTAACGACTCAGTGCTTGTGAAAAATCTTTAATACGCCGAGCGTGGGCGCGATCCCGGGCCTTCTGGGTGGAAGTCCGAGACGCTAGTCACTACACCAAGCGAACCAAGGAGAGAGAGGAAGCTGTTGGAGTGGCTTTGTTATGGTTGTTATTAGTCTGTATCTTCTTCTTCTTCTTCTCCCTCCAGCGTGACGACATCAAGGAGAGCCAAGTGTTAATATGGAGAGAGAGGAAGCTGTTGGAGTGGCTTTGTTATGTTTGTTATTAGTCTGTATCTTCTTCTCCCTACAGCGTAACGACATCAAGGAGAGCCAAGTGTTAATATGGAGAGAGAGGAAGCTGTTGGAGTGGCTTTGTTATGTTTGTTATTATTCTGTATCTTCTTCTCCCTACAGCGTGACGACATCAAGGAGAGCCAAGTGTTAATATGGAGAGAGAGGAAGCTGTTGGAGTGGCTTTGTTATGTGTAGTCTGTATCTTCTTCTCCCTACAGCGTAACGACATCAAGGAGAGCCAAGTGTTAATATGGAGAGAGAGGAAGCTGTTGGAGTGGCTTTGTTATGTTTGTTATTAGTCTGTATCTTCTTCTCCCTACAGCGTGACGACATCAAGGAGAGCCAAGTGTTAATATGGAGAGAGAGGAAGCTGTTGGAGTGGCTTTGTTATGTGTGTTATTAGTCTGTATCTTCTCCTTCTTCTTCTCCCTACAGCGTGACGACATCAAGGAGAGCCAAGTGTTAATATGGAGAGAGAGGAAGCTGTTGGAGTGGCTTTGTTATGTTTGTTATTAGTCTGTATCTTCTCCTTCTTCTCCCTACAGCGTGACGACATCAAGGAGAGCCAAGTGTTAATATGGAGAGAGAGGAAGCTGTTGGAGTGGCTTTGTTATGTTTGTTATTAGTCTGTATCTTCTCCTTCTTCTTCTCCCTACAGCGTGACGACATCAAGGAGAGCCAAGTGTTAATATGGAGAGAGAGGAAGCTGTTGGAGTGGCTTTGTTATGTTTGTTATTAGTCTGTATCTTCTTCTCCCTACAGCGTGACGACATCAAGGAGAGCCAAGTGTTAATATGGAGAGAAAGGAAGCTGTTGGAGTGGCTTTGTTATGTTTGTTATTAGTCTGTATCTTCTTCTTCTTCTCCCTACAGCGTGACGACATCAAGGAGAGCCAAGTGTTAATATGGAGAGAGAGGAAGCTGTTGGAGTGGCTTTGTTATGTTTGTTATTAGTCTGTATCTTCTTCTTCTCCCTACAGCGTGACGACATCAAGGAGAGCCAAGTGTTAATATGGAGAGAGAGGAAGCTGTTGGAGTGGCTTTGTTATGTTTGTTATTAGTCTGTATCTTCTCCTTCTTCTTCTCCCTACAGCGTGACGACATCAAGGAGAGCCAAGTGTTAATATGGAGAGAGAGGAAGCTGTTGGAGTGGCTTTGTTATGTTATTAGTCTGTATCTTCTCCTTCTTCTCCCTACAGCGTGACGACATCAAGGAGAGCCAAGTGTTAATATGGAGAGAGAGGAAGCTGTTGGAGTGGCTTTGTTATGTTTGTTATTAGTCTGTATCTTCTCCTTCTTCTCCCTACAGCGTGACGACATCAAGGAGAGCCAAGTGTTAATATGGATCTACAACATGATCGACGAGCCTGCCCGAGTCGATTACGAGTTCTTCCTCAAGGACGGATGTATTCTGTGCAAGTAAGGCTTTTTTTTTTGGGGGGGGGGGGGGGGGGGGTGACCTAGATGTGTGTGAATTTTGTGTTTTGTCTGTGTTTGTTCGTTATTTTGTCTTGTGTGTTTTCCCTGTTCTTGCTCTGTCTTGAGTCGGCCACCCCCAAGCAAATAAAAACAAAAAAATCATAAAATAGAGTCTATCTATCTATCTATCTATCTATCTATCTATCTATCTATCTATCTATCTATCTATCTATCTATCTATCTATCTATCTATCTATCTATCTATCTATCTATATGCTCAGGCCCCAATCCCCACTTTTCCTATTTTTTATTTTTATTTTCCTCTATGTTATGATTTTCGTCGAACTATCTCACCTAACCCTTTTTGACTACCACGGAGCCTTCTTAAGCTGCACAAAATCCTCTAAATATAGCTAGAATAATACCAAAAATACGTCGCCGGCACAGAAGGGGTTAATAGATAGATAGAGAAGGATAGATAGTTAGATTGATAAATAGATGGGTAGATAGATAGATAGATAGATAGATATAGATATAGATAGATATGTAGATTGATAAATAGATGAGTAGATAGATAGATAGATAGATAGATAGATAAATAGATGGGTAGATAGATAGATAGAGAGATATATAGATAGATGAGTAGATAGATAGATAGATATATAGATACAGTCTATAGAATATCTGTAGACTGTGGATAGATAGATAGTGTGCATGAAGTTACATTGTATTGGCAATTGAACCCTTTGAAGATCATGACGCATTTTGACAGTTTATTTTGGATATTGTATGTATGTATGTACCGGTATGTATATACTCTGGCATTTACCCGTTTTCCTTTATTAATATTATATTTTATTATTATTTTTTGTTTATGGGGGTGGCTGACTCGAGACAGAGCCCGAACAGGGACATCATAACACATTAAAAAACAAAACAAAATACGGAATTTTATTTTAGTTAGTCATCAAAATTAGGTTTTCTCTAAATATTAATTCAATCATTTTCTTTATCATGTGTAACTAAATCATTATTCGCTTAGCACCATCCACACGTAGGCTACAATTATACGCTCACACTTAACCCTTTGAGAAGGATTTTAGATAACTCGGAAAGGGAAGTAGTTAGCCTAAGAAGGGCAGGAATATGGGAGGTAATGAAGCAGGCAAGAAACATAAATTTTGAGGGGGGGGAAGGAACCTTAGTAATACAGGGAGGGGGAAATGGTCTGGAGATGCAAGGAGTGAGGGGAACAATGGCAGAGATTGAAGAAGGATTAAGGGAAATAAGAAAGAAAGAAAAGAGAGTGAACATAGTAATGGTGGGAATCCTGAGGAGGCCCAAAGAGAGCTGGAGTTATGAGAAGGTAAGGATTGCGACAAATGATGAGATTAAGGAGCTTACAAAGTGCATGAACTCTGTGCTAAAGGAAAAGGGGATTAAAGGATTTAGTTTCCTAGATTTGGACAGAGAGGTGGATTCTGGGAGTTTTGAAGAAGATGGGTGGCACCTAAAAAGGGAGGAGGAAAGACATATAGCAGAGAGGATAGAGGAGATTGTTAGACGAGAAGAGAGGTGGTCGGCACGGGAGAAGAACAAAGTAGATTGACTATCAACGAATAAGGGAGAGGAAAGGGAGGAGGAAGTAGGGGCAGAGGGAGGAGAAGGGATGGAAAATGAAGGAGCAGGAGATTCTATACAGGGGGGAAAGGGTAGAGGAAAAAAGAGGGAGATAGGGGGGGATAGTCTTGGAAGAAAGGAGATTATAGACAGTAGTGAGAAGAATAGGGAAAAAAATGGGAGTGGAGGAGAAGTAAAGGAAACAAATAAGGATCGGGGAGTAGAGGAGGAAAGGAGGGGGGGGAGACAGGAAGGTAGGAGGAAGAGAAAAAGAAACAAGAATTCCATGGAGAGGATAAGGGGGAAATAATAATTGGGTGTGTGAATGTTAATGGATGGAGGCCGGGAATGATGGAGGAAATAGAGAGAGAAGAGGAAGGAAGGTTGAATATTTGTGGAATAGTAGAACAAAATTGAAGGGGAAGATAGAATGGGGAGGGGAGAAGTATGAAGTAATAGGGAAAGGAAGAGAGAAAACACAGAAAAAGGGTGGAGGAGTCGCAGTGGTGGTAGAAAAAGAAAAATGGGAAGTTGAACAGGTGAAATTGGGGGAAGGGGAAGACCAGGAGGACATACTAGTAGTGAGGGTGGAAGGGAAAGGGGAAATGAAAAGAGCTAATTTTATGCTGATTATATGTTATATGACGGTAGAGAGGAGGGCTGAGAGAGGGAGGAAAATCGGAGAAAATACGAAGTAATAAGGGCTGTGATGAGAGGAAACGAAGATGAAATCATAATAATGGGGGATATGAATGCTCACACAGGAATCTTAGGGGAACAAATCAATAGGAATGGGAAATTATTGATAGACCTATGTGAGGATGAGCAGTTAGAAAATTTGAATATGGTAGAGGCGGAGGGGAAAGTAACATGGAGAGGAAGAGAAGGGAGGAGGTCAGCTATTGATTATATTAGTGAACAGGAAAGCAGGAGAGAGAGTGATAGAAATGGTAGTAGATGAAGAAAGAAACTTTGAAATAAACAGTGACCATAACCTGCTGAAACTAAGATACAGCATAAAGTCTCACAAGGAGAAGATAGAGAAGTGTAGAGAGGCTAATAAGCCAGAAAGATGGAAAATGAAGGAGGCGGAGTGGGGGAGGTTTAGGGAGGAAATAGGGATATAGATGAAGTGGGGGAGGGAGTGCAATACAAATTGATAAGAGGATAGAGAGGGAAATAAATAAGGTAGCAGAGAGAGTGTTAGAGAAGGAGAAAATAGGGAGGAAAGGTAGAGGAATGAAAGGATGGTGGAATACAGACATTAAGGAGGCGAGGAAGAAGAGGAAAGAGAGGAATAGGATTAGGAAAGAGTTGGAGAAGGGGAAAATGAGAGGGGAAAATATAAGTGAGGAGGAAATTCGAATAGCAAGGGAAGAATACGAGAGGGAAAGGAAAAAACACAAAAAACTTAATAAGAGGAGCAATAGAGAAGCATGAACAGAAAGAAATTGACAGGATAAAAGAGAAGGGGGACAAAGGAAAAGCTGAGTGGTATAGATGGCTAAAAAGAGAAAAAAGGAGGGAAAAGGTAGTAGTGGAGCTGAATGTAGGTGGGGAAAAAGTTAGGGATGTAAATAAAATTGGAGAGGAAATAAAAAGATACTGGGAGGAAGTGGGAGGGGTAAATGACCAAATAAGAGTAGGGCAATGGAATATTGAACTAAATGAGGAAGAAATAGATGAAAATATGAATGAGATGGTGAGTGAGGAGGAGATTAGGAGGAGTGTGAAGAAGCTGAAGAGAAACAAAGCGGCAGGACCGGATGGGATAACAGCAGAGATGTATATTGAAGGAGGGGAGATGATAGTTAGGATGTTGAAGAAGCTATTTGATAAAATATGGGAGGAGGAAGAAATACCAGCAAGATGGAAAGAAGAAAGGGTCACATTGATTTACAAAGGAGGAGCAAAAAATGTGCACGAAATGGGGAGTTATAGACCAATAACGGTAATAAACATAATAAATAAGATATTTTATGGGATACTAAAGGAGAGGGTAGGAGAGTATGTAGAAGAAAGGATCCTACTTAGTGAAGAGCAAAATGGGTTTAGGAAGGGGAGAAGAGGAACAGACAATATATTTATATTAGATGAGATTATAGAGAAAAAGGCAAAGCAAGGGAAATGTGTGTTTATAGTGTGTTTGGATGTGGAGAAGGCATATGATAAGATTAGTAGGGGAGTTGCAGAAGCAGTGATGGAGAAACTAGGAGTGAGTAGGAAGATAAGGAACATGATAATGAATATGTATGAAGGGGCGGAGACAGAGATTGTGTGGAAAAATATTGCAGTGAAAGGAATCAGGAGAAGGAAAGGGTTAAGGCAGGGATGTAACCTGTCACCATTAATTTTTGCAATGTGCATGGAGGAGTTGGTGAGGAGAATTAAGAGTAAGGGTCAAGGAGTGAAAATAGGGCAGTATAGGCTAGCAATTCTGACGTTTGCTGATGATGTTGTGCTGACAGCAGAGACAGAGGAAGATATGGGGGAAATGTTACAGGAGGCGGAAAGGTTTGGCAGAGACCTAGAAATGAAGTTCAGTGTAGAGAAAAGCAGTATGATAGTAGTAAATGGACCAGAGGCAGTAGAAATGAGGATAGGAGGGGAAAGAATAGAAACAAGGGAGGAAGTGAAGTATTTAGGGGTATGGATAGGGAGGGAAGGGCGACAAAGGACAATGAATGAGAAAATCATGAAGGTGGAGCAGTGTAGTGGGAAACTGTGGAATGTGACAAAAACCAGAGTAAATAAATATAAAATAGTAAGAGAGGTGTGGAAGGACTTTGAAGTGCCGAGAATAATGTACGGGATGGATGTGAGAGGGAGTACAGGGGGAGAAATAAATAGACTGGAGACGGGACAAAATAAAATAGGAAGAATGGGGTTAGGAGCAAGAAGGTGGACAGCAAATGAAGCAGTGAGAGGGGAGATGGGATGGAGTACGTTTGAGGAGAGAGTGGCGAAGGCAAAGTTGAGGTACAAGAGTAGGTTGGAGGAGATGGAGGATCATAGGTGGCCAAGGAGAGTGAATGAATGGGGGGAGGGGAAGAGTAGATGGGCAAAAGAGTGTAAGAGAAAACTGAAAAAAATAGGAGTGAAACAAAGAAGGGTGGGAGAGGAGTGGAGAGATGTAGGGAGTAATACAGGATTAGGTCAGGGAAGGAGACTAGAGAAAGAGATAGGAACGAGAGTGAAGGAAGTAGGAAGACAGGAATGGAAGAGAAATATGGAGAAGAAAAGTACACTGATAAGATATAGAAGCAAGGGGAGACCGAGAAAAGAGGAGTTCTATGACGGAAGTTGGGGAGCTGAACTACTGTTTAAGGCTAGGGCAGGAGCATTAGAGACAAATAGGAGAACATGGAGGTGGAATGGGGGGGTGAAAGAGTGTCTACAGTGTGAGGTGGGAGGGAGGAGAGTGGAGGAGACAATAGAACATATAGTGACAGAGTGCCAGGGGTATTGAGAGGAGAGAGAGGGGTTGGAAAATGAGTTGAAACGGGTGGTAGGGGAGAGGGAATGGGAAGAGCAGAAAGAGGAGGAGGATGAGGGTGTAAAATTTGTGTTAGGTCTCGAGACAGAAGAGGGGGTAGATGGGGAAATGGGGAAAAGAATGAAGGTAGTGAAAGATTCCTGGAGCAGGTGTGGCAGAAGAGAAAACGGAATAGGATAGAATAGGATGAGGGGGGAGAAGGGGACCAGAGCGGGGGAGGAAGAAAAATGAGATTAAATAGTAGAGAGGGGAAAAGATAAATTAAGATAAGGAGAGAACAAGATATTGGGGGGTGGAGGAGGGGGTAAAATAAGGAGGGGAGAGTTCTGCTTAAGCTATATACTTCAATTCTTTGTCTTTAACTATCCTTTCTACGACTACATAATTTCTAAACTAATTCTTAAATCTAGCTCTATCTGTTTCTGGAGAAGTCACCGGTGCATAGGTGAGCTGGCTTTGAGAGGGGACAGCAACTCCACAAAAAGAAGAAGAAGAAGAAGAAGAAGAAGATTATGACGCATTTTGACAGTTTATTCTGGCTATCATTAGACAATAGTAGACAGTTTAGGAAGGATATGTGGGAATTATAAAGGTAAAAACTAGGGTGACCGGTCAACTCAACCAGCAGACCATTTCAACCAGTAGCTCTCAACCAGTACCAAATCAACCAATACGGTTAGGTTAGGTTAGTACTATATTTTGGCACTGGTTTGGTTGGTCTGGGTTAATTTGGCACTGGTTGAGATGACATGGAACCAAAAACTAGGCCTATCTCAATACTCAGACTTCCATAAAATAGACAATAAATGCATAATCGGATCTTGAAAGGGTTAAACAGATATTTACACTTACACCCGTTCAGTTACATAGTTCGCTAATATGTTGTATAGGCCTACAGTAACAATTGTACTAAAGGGAGAATAAAGACTTAAGGGACCCCACCTCGCTTTTTTTTTCTCTTTCTCTCCCTCTCTCTTTGGCTTGTATCCATTCGGCTCCATTCAGCCTACTGTTTTAAGACGTTTACCCCCATCCAGGTGTAATATTTTCCTGGCGAGCGGTAGCTAGCCAGCATATATATATTTTTATTTTGACAGCAAGCTAAATTTGTACATTTTTCGATAGAAAAATTTCTCCGGCGAAGCCGAATTTCTCCATACAATGCTGGCTCGCTGTCGCTCGCCAGGAAGAAATCGACACCTGATGGGGATAAACGTCTTAAAACAATTGGCTGAATGGATACAAGCCAAAGAGAGAGGGGGAATAAGAGAAAACAAGTGAGGTGGGCTCCCTTAACCCCTTATTAGATCCGATTACGCATTTTCTCTTCTGTTTTCTGGCTATTATTAGACAATTTTATTTAGATTTGGAAGGATATGTGGAGGTCAGAGGGTTAACTGAGATAATCTTTGCCCTTATAATTCCCACAGATCCTTCCTAAACTGTATACAATCGTATAATGATAGGCAAAATGAACTGTCAAAGTGAGTCATGATCTTCAAAGGGTTAATTGTGTGTTTATGTGTGATCTACAACGGTCATCAGTGTGTTGGGGCTTGTATTGGTGGGTAAAGAGAACAGAGAGAGAGAGAGAGAGACACACACACACACACACACACACACACACACACACACACACACACACACACACACACACACACACACACACACACACACCTGCCCCTACACTGATCTTCACGTCTGGTTTATCTGATGACACAACTGCACTTCCGTCAGAGTTGTGTATTTATGGAGTGATGCCGCGTCTTCTGCCACACATACACACACACACACACACGCGCACACACACACACACACACACACACACACACACACACACACACACCTGCCCCTACACTGATCTTCACGTCTGGTTTATCTGATGACACAACTGCACTTCCGTCAGAGTTGTGTATTTATGGAGTGATGCCGCGTCTTCTGCCATACACACGCGCACACACACACGCACATCCCTATTTCAAAGCTCAACCAAAGCTCTCTCTCTCGCTCTCTCTCACACACACACACACACTCACTCACTCACTCACACTCTCTGTCTCTCTCTCTCTCTCTCTCTCTCTCTCTCTCTCTCTCTCTCTCTCTCACACTCAGCTACAGACTATATTTACCGGTGGACTCATATCCTGCAGCATAACCTACTCTTAGGGTACCGTACGGGCACTTCTTAGGGGAGATTTCCACTTGAGGGATTTTTGTCTTGACTCCTTTCTCCCTCATGTTTAGCCCCATTGCTTTTCTAGTTTTAAGACGTTCGCCCCATTATTTTGACGATTTTAAGAACTTTCGACCCATTTCTGTCAATTTTAAGACCTTTCGTGCCATTTAGGGATCGATTTTTATCCTGGCGAGCGATAGCGAGCCTGTAATTTAAGAGGAACCGGCTTTCAGCCGGGACATTTTTCTACCGAAAAATGTAAACATTTATCTCCAGGGGGTGTAATCTTAAGCTTGATGGATATCTAGAGACCAAACTAAAAACCTCCCCTTAAGGGCATTTACCTGAGACTTTGTTGAAAATAGTGTCGTTGTTATGCAAAGAGAAGAGAGAGAGAGAGAGAGGGGGGGGGGGGCATCCTTGCAATTTAACCCCTTCTGTACCGGCGACGTCTTTTTAACTTTATTCAGGCTACTGGTAGGCGATTTATTCAGTTTAGAAAGAGCCTCCAACAATCGACAGGCTTCGAACTATCTCACTTAACCCTTTTTACTACCCACAGATCCTTCTTAAACTGCATAAAATCGTCTAAATATAGCTAGCAAACGATTGAAAAGACGTCACCGGTAATGAAGGGGTTAAGAGGAAAATTATGATCTGGAAGGGGGGTCTAGGAGGTATTTTTTAAGCTTGATGGGGGTCTAGAGAGGAAACTAAATTTATCTATCTATCTATCTATCTATCTATATGCTCAGGCCCAATCCCCATTTTGGAGGTAGCCGACTCAAGACAGAGCAAGAACAGGGAAAACAAAAACTAAATAAATAAATAAATACATTAATAAATATCTCCTTTTAACAGCGTGCCATACAAAATTCTACTTATTTTAACTTTTTATCTATAAATCTAAAAATCTTTAATTTTTCATTCGGATTTAATTTGTTTAGTGACTGGAAAACTCAACCAGTAGACCATTTCAACCAGTAACTCTCAACCAGTGCCAAATCAACCAATACTGTTAGGTTTGGTTAGGTTAGCTAGAGTTAGGTTAGAACTTCAATGTAACACTTATTTAGTTGGCACTGGTTGAGATTTACTTGATTGAAATGGTCTACTGGTTGAGTTGTCTGGGAACCAATTATTTTCATGGTTTGGGGTAAGTAAATTTAGAAAATGTAAGTTATTAATTTCACTTAACCCTTTCATTACCGGCAACGTCATTTCACTTAACCCTTTCTTTACCGGCAACGTAATTTTAATGTTATGCTTCCTGTGTTTAGAAGATTTTAGTCAGTTTAAGAAGGATTTGTGGTAGTGGAAAGGGTTAAGGGGAGGTATTTAGCTTGTTCCCTAGACCTCCATCAAGCTTAAAATTACACCCCCTTGAGTCCCTTTCAAGAAAAATTTGTAAATTTTTCGGTAGAAAAATGTCCCGGCCGAAGGCCGCTTCCTCTTAAATTACAGGCTCGCTATCGCTCGCCAGGATAAAATCGACACCTGGATTGCACGAAAGGTCTTAATATGGGGTGAAAGTTCTTAAAATCGCTAAACTAATGGGGCAAACGTTTTATAATATCAAAAGCAATAGGGCTAAACATGAGGGAGAAAGGGGTCAAGAAAAAAATCCCTCAAGTGGAGATCTCCCCTTAAGTGAGATAGTATACGAAGCCTGTTATTTGCTGGAGGTCCTGTTTAAAGTGACTAACATCGTCTAACAGTAGCCAGAATAAAGTTAAAAGGTGTCGCCGGTACAGAAGGGGTTAATTATCTGTAAGTTGGTAAACTCTACGTGTTTATACCTTCATATTTCATTAGTACTGTCCATTTATAGTAGGGCCTATATCCCTCTCCGACATATGACGCGATTTTGAGCCTATTGGGGATACTTTAAAGCCTTTGTTACCATCAGGGGTATTTAGAAACCTTTAGTTTAGTTACTTCAACCTCTGCAGTTGTCTTTGAGTTAGCTGTGTTGAGCCTATTGGGGATACTTTAAAGCCTTTGTTACCATCAGGGGTATTTAGAAACCTTTAGTTTAGTTACTTCAACCTCTGCAGTTGTCTTTGAGTTAGCTGTGGGCAGAAAACTAATTTTGGAGAGGTAATTATAAGAGTGAGAGAACTCTATTTCTTATTGCTAATCTGGAAACCTCTGCGTCATATGAGTCTGAAGGGGATATAGTCGTGAGCATGATTAATGGAACACTTGCGATTTTCAGGCTATATGGAAGTTGGAAGCTTGTCTATATCAAAATTTACCAGAATTAAGAGCTAAAGCATGGTCGTATTGTATATTTATATATATATATATATATATATATATATATATATATATATATATATATATACAGTATATATAAAACCAAATTCATCCATCAGAAACCTTCCTTATATAACCTACCTTATTATATCGATGTTTACGGCTCCAACTTCCTTATAGTCTGAATTTCGCAGTACTGATACATTGCATATTGTCGGGCTTCTCCACCCAGTAAATTAAGGGGAGGTTTCCACTTGAGGGATTTTTTTTCGAACTTCCTTCTCCCTCATGTTTAGCCCCATTGCTTTTGAGATTTTAAGACGTTCGCCCCATTAGTTTGGCGATTTTAAGAACCCTCGCCCCATTTCTGTCAATTTTAAGATCATTCGTGCCATTTAGGTGTCAATTTATTCCTGGCGAGCGATAGCGAGCCTGTAATTTAAGGGGAATCGGCCTTCGGCCGGGACATTTTTCTACCGAAAAATGTACAAATTTATCTTGAAAGGGGGTCTAGGGGGAGCAATTTTAAGTTTGATGGAAGTCTAGGGAATCAACTAAAAACCTCCCCTTAAGGGGAGGCAGTTGGTTTTTCTGCCCCCTCTTCTCCCTCATGTTTAGCCCATCGGTTTTTAGACTTAGACATTCGGCCCATTTCTTTGTCAATATTAAGACCTTTCGTGCCATTTGGGTGTCGATTTTTTCCTGGCGAGCGAGCCTGTAGTTTTAAGAAATGGGGCAAAAGGTGTTAAAATCGTCAAACTAATGGGCTGAACGTCTTATAATCTCAATACAACCCTTTCCAGACCCCATTATAACCCTTTCCAGACCCCATTATAACCCTTTCCAGATCCCATTATAACCCTTTCCAGATCCCATTATAACCCTTTCCAGACCCCATTATAACCCTTTCCAGATCCCATTATAACCCTTTCCAGACCCCATTATAACCCTTTCCAGATTCCATTATAACCCTTTCCAGACCCCATTATAACCCTTTCCAGATTCCATTATAACCCTTTCCAGACCCCATTATAACCCTTTCCAGATCCCATTATAACCCTTTCCAGACCCCATTATAACCATTTCCAGATCCCATTATAACCCTTTCCAGATCCCATTATAACCCTTTCCAGATCCCATTATAACCCTTTCCAGACCCCATTATAACCCTTTCCAGACCCCATTATAACCCTTTCCAGACCCCATTATAACCCTTTCCAGATCCCATTATAACCCTTTCCAGATCCCATTATAACCCTTTCCAGACCCCATTATAACCCTTTCCAGATCCCATTATAACCCTTTCCAGACCCCATTATAAACCCTTTCCTTCCATTATAAACCCTTTCCAGACCCCATTATAACCCTTTCCAGATTCCATTATAACCCTTTCCAGACCCCATTATAACCCTTTCCAGATCCCATTATAACCCTTTCCAGACCCCATTATAACCCTTTCCAGATCCCATTATAACCCTTTCCAGACCCCATTATAACCCTTTCCAGATTCCATTATAACCCTTTCCAGACCCCATTATAACCCTTTCCAGATCCCATTATAACCCTTTCCAGACCCCATTATAACCATTTCCAGATTCCATTATAACCCTTTCCAGATTCCATTATAACCCTTTCCAGATTCCATTATAACCCTTTCCAGACCCCATTATAACCATTTCCAGACCCCATTATAACCCTTTCCAGACCCCATTATAAACTTTTCCAGATCCCATTATAACCCTTTCCAGACCCCATTATAACCCTTTCCAGATCCCATTATAACCCTTTCCAGACCCCATTATAACCCTTTCCAGACCCCATTATAACCCTTTCCAGATTCCATTATAACCCTTTCCAGACCCCATTATAACCATTTCCAGACCCCATTATAACCCTTTCCAGACCCCATTATAACCCTTTCCAGATTCCATTATAACCCTTTCCAGACCCCATTATAAACTTTTCCAGATCCCATTATAACCCTTTCCAGATCCCATTATAACCCTTTCCAGACCCCATTATAAACTTTTCCAGATCCCATTATAACCCTTTCCAGATCCCATTATAACCCTTTCCAGATCCCATTATAACCCTTTCCAGACCCCATTATAACCCTTTCCAGATCCCATTATAACCCTTTCCAGATTCCATTATAACCCTTTCCAGATCCCATTATAACCCTTTCCAGACCCCATTATAACCCTTTCCAGATTCCATTATAACCCTTTCCAGACCCCATTATAACCCTTCCAGATCCCATTATAACCCTTTCCAGATCCCATTATAACCCTTTCCAGATCCCATTATAACCCTTTCCAGATCCCATTATAACCCTTTCCAGACCCCATTATAACCCTTTCCAGATCCCATTATAACCCTTTCCAGATCCCATTATAACCCTTTCCAGATCCCATTATAACCCTTTCCAGATCCCATTATAACCCTTTCCAGACCCCATTATAACCCTTTCCAGATCCCATTATAACCCTTTCCAGATCCCATTATAACCCTTTCCAGATTCCATTATAACCCTTTCCAGACCCCATTATAACCCTTTCCAGATCCCATTATAACCCTTTCCAGACCCCATTATAACCCTTTCCAGATCCCATTATAACCCTTTCCAGACCCCATTATAACCCTTTCCAGACCCCATTATAACCCTTTCCAGACCCCATTATAACCCTTTCCAGACCCCATTATAACCCTTTCCAGATCCCATTATAACCCTTTCCAGACCCCATTATAACCCTTTCCAGACCCCATTATAACCCTTTCCAGACCCCATTATAACCCTTTCCAGACCCCATTATAACCCTTTCCAGATCCCATTATAACCCTTTCCAGATCCCATTATAACCCTTTCCAGACCCCATTATAACCCTTTCCAGATCCCATTATAACCCTTTCCAGACCCCATTATAACCCTTTCCAGACCCCATTATAACCCTTTCCAGACCCCATTATAACCTTTCCAGACCCATTATAACCCTTTCCAGACCCCATTATAACCCTTTCCAGATCCCATTATAACCCTTTCCAGACCCCATTATAACCCTTTCCAGACCCCATTATAACCCTTTCCAGACCCCATTATAACCCTTTCCAGACCCCATTATAACCCTTTCCAGATCCCATTATAACCCTTTCCAGATCCCATTATAACCCTTTCCAGATCCCATTATAACCCTTTCCAGACCCCATTATAACCCTTTCCAGACCCCATTATAAACTTTTCCAGATCCCATTATAACCCTTTCCAGACCCCATTATAACCCTTTCCAGATCCCATTATAACCCTTTCCAGATCCCATTATAACCCTTTCCAGATCCCATTATAACCCTTTCCAGATCCCATTATAACCCTTTCCAGATCCCATTATAACCCTTTCCAGATCCATTATAACCCTTTCCAGATCCCATTATAACCCTTTCCAGATCCCATTATAACCCTTTCCAGATTCCATTATAACCCTTTCCAGATTCCATTATAACCCTTTCCAGACCCCATTATAACCCTTTCCAGACCCCATTATAACCATTTCCAGACCCCATTATAACCCTTTCCAGACCCCATTATAAACTTTTCCAGATCCCATTATAACCCTTTCCAGACCCCATTATAACCCTTTCCAGATCCCATTATAACCCTTTCCAGATCCCATTATAACCCTATCCAGATCCCATTATAACCCTTTCCAGATCCCATTATAACCCTTTCCAGATCCCATTATAACCCTTTCCAGATTCCATTATAACCCTTTCCAGATTCCATTATAACCCTTTCCAGACCCCATTATAACCCTTTCCAGACCCCATTATAACCATTTCCAGACCCCATTATAACCCTTTCCAGACCCCATTATAAACTTTTCCAGATCCCATTATAACCCTTTCCAGATTCCATTATAACCCTTTCCAGATCCCATTATAACCCTTTCCAGACCCCATTATAACCCTTTCCAGATCCCATTATAACCCTTTCCAGATCCCATTATAACCCTTTCCAGATTCCATTATAACCCTTTCCAGATCCCATTATAACCCTTTCCAGATCCCATTATAACCCTTTCCAGATTCCATTATAACCCTTTCCAGATTCCATTATAACCCTTTCCAGACCCCATTATAACCCTTTCCAGACCCCATTATAACCATTTCCAGACCCCATTATAACCCTTTCCAGACCCCATTATAAACTTTTCCAGATCCCATTATAACCCTTTCCAGATTCCATTATAACCCTTTCCAGATCCCATTATAACCCTTTCCAGATCCCATTATAACCCTTTCCAGATCCCATTATAACCCTTTCCAGATCCCATTATAACCCTTTCCAGACCCCATTATAACCCTTTCCAGACCCCATTATAACCCTTTCCAGATTCCATTATAACCCTTTCCAGATCCCATTATAACCCTTTCCAGACCCCATTATAAACCCTTTCCAGATCCCATTATAACCCTTTCCAGATCCCATTATAACCCTTTCCAGATCCCATTATAACCCTTTCCAGATCCCATTAAACCCTTTCCAGATCCCATTATAACCCTTTCCAGATCCCATTATAACCCTTTCCAGATCCCATTATAACCCTTTCCAGATCCCATTATAACCCTTTCCAGATCCCATTATAACCCTTTCCAGATCCCATTATAACCCTTTCCAGACCCCATTATAACCATTTCCAGATCCCATTATAACCCTTTCCAGATCCCATTATAACCCTTTCCAGATCCCATTATAACCCTTTCCAGATCCCATTATAACCCTTTCCAGACCCCATTATAACCCTTTCCAGATTCCATTATAACCCTTTCCAGATTCCATTATAACCCTTTCCAGATTCCATTATAACCCTTTCCAGATCCCATTATAACCCTTTCCAGATTCCATTATAACCCTTTCCAGACCCCATTATAACCCTTTCCAGATCCCATTATAACCCTTTCCAGACCCCATTATAACCCTTTCCAGACCCCATTATAACCCTTTCCAGACCCCATTATAACCCTTTCCAGACCCCATTATAACCATTTCCAGACCCCATTATAACCCTTTCCAGACCCCATTATAACCCTTTCCAGATTCCATTATAACCCTTTCCAGACCCCATTATAAACTTTTCCAGATCCCATTATAACCCTTTCCAGATTCCATTATAACCCTTTCCAGATCCCATTATAACCCTTTCCAGACCCCATTATAACCCTTTCCAGATCCCATTATAACCCTTTCCAGACCCCATTATAACCCTTTCCAGACCCCATTATAACCCTTTCCAGACCCCATTATAACCCTTTCCAGACCCCATTATAACCCTTTCCAGATTCCATTATAACCCTTTCCAGACCCCATTATAACCCTTTCCAGACCCCATTATAACCCTTTCCAGATCCCATTATAACCCTTTCCAGATTCCATTATAACCCTTTCCAGATGCCATTACGCACCTCTTTTCTGTTTCCTGACTATTATCAGACGATTTTATTTAGATTAAAAAAGGTTTGTGGAAGTCACAGGGTTAAGGGGAGATTTGCACTTGAGGGATTTTTTTCTTGACTCCTTTCTCCCTCATGTTTAGCCCCATTGTGTTTCTAATGTTAAGACGTTTGCCCCATTATTTTGACGATTTTAAGAACTTTCAACCCATTTCTGTAAATTTTAAGACCTTTCGTGCCATTTAGGTGTCAATTTTATCCTGGCGAGCGATAGCGAGCCTGTAATTTAAGAGGAACCGGCTTTCAGCCGGGACTTTTTTTCTACCGAAAAATGTACAAATTTATCTTGAAAGGGGCTCAAGGGGGTGTAATCTTAAGCTTGAAGGATATCTACGGACCAAACTAAAAACCAGAATACACTGTCATAAGCGTCATGATCTTCCAAGGGTTGGTCTTGACACCCTTATCATTTCTACAGATCCTTTCTAACCTGTATATATACAAGGGTCTAAACTCTAAAGGTAGCCAGAAAGACACCCCCCCCCCCACCCCCTCTCTCCCTCATGATTAGCCTCGTTGCTTTTGAGATTTTAAGACCTACGCCCCATTATTTTGACGATTTTAAGAACTTTCGACCCATTTCTGTCAATTTTAAGACCTTTCGTGCCATTTAGGTGTCGATTTTATCCTGGCGAGCGATAGCGAGCCTGTAATATAAGAGGAACCGGCTTTCAGCCGGGAAATTTTTCTACCGAAAAATGTACAAATTTATCTTGAAAGAGGGTCAAGGGGGTGACATTTTAAGATTGGTGGAAGAGTAGAAAACAAACTAAAAACCTCCCCTTAATGAACCGTATCGGGCCCAGTTGCATTCCCGAAGACACCATTAAGGGGAGGTATTTAGTTTGTTCCCTAGACCTCCATCAAGCTTAAAATTACACCCCCTTGAGTCCCTTTCAAGATAAATTTGTACATTTTTCGGTAGAAAAATGTCCCGGCCGAAGGCCGATTCCTCTTAAATTACAGGCTCGCTATCGCTCGCCAGGATAAAATCGACACCTGAATTGTACGAAAGGTCTTAATATGGGGTGAAAGTTCTTAAAATCGCTAAACTAATGGGGCAAACGTTTTATAATATCAAAAGCAATGAGGCTAAACATGAGGGAGAAAGGGGTCAAGAAAAAAATCCCTCGAGTGGAGATCTCCCCTTAATTGGGAGGACGCCAACTGTAACCAGACCAACATCAAGAACTTCCTGCACCAGTTAATTCTGGCTATTATTAGACTATTTAACTTATATTATAAAGGGTATGTGGAAGTCAGAGGGTTAATTGAGGTGTTCTCTAGCCTAATAATGCCCACAGATCCCTCCTAAATGGTATAGAATAGTCTAGTGATAACCAGGATCAACTGACAAAATGTGTCGATCCTCAAGGGGTTAACATTCTTAATCTTATAAATGTTTCTTATTTTTTCTTTTGTTGCTGTATTTCCTCCTTAGATTTCGTTTACTGAGAGGTGCAGCCTGACACTATGCAGTTTATCAGTATTACGAGATTCAGGCTATAGGGAAGTTGGAGGCGTAAACTAAAGAGCCTCTCCCTACACAGACTAATGAACCGCATCATGCCCGGCTGTATTCCTGAAGACACCATTACTTGGGAGGGCGCCCGCAGCAAGCAGACCAACATCAAGAACTTCCTGCAGAAGGCGGAGTCCTACGGCGTCCCTAAGGCCAAGCTGTTTCACATGGAGGATCTCCTGCACCTGCGGCACATCCCGAGAGTCACACGCTGTATCTACGCCCTCGCTAAGAAAGTAAGTAGACTACATAATAATGTGACACAAAATCACCAGTTAAGGGTTACAATGCTTTACTTCCTATAATGATTGAACTATAATTCTCCCTACCAGGAATTCACCGGAGACCTCTGGTGGACGCTTCCGAAGTAGCGCCAGAGCTACGTCTGTCGACATAAACAATACTCAACACCTAGGCTATGCAAAGTTTATCACAATTTCTTAGGATTCTGCATGTTTTTACTATATACTAGATGGCTACACTAAGTGCTTATATAGTATGGTAGTTGTGGGGGTAATGTGTCAGTTATAGAAAGTACGACATATAGCTTATAATTAAGAATGATTGATGGAGAGGGAGGGTGAAGAACTGCGGGATATCGCCATTTAAAGGGCCCAGGTCGCTTACTGTACAAAACAACGTGTATGGCGCGGCAACTCCAAGAATTTCTGGTAGGGAGAATTTGGGCTGATCTTTAGGCTAATGTAACTAATATAGTTATTGCACACATGTACAGTTGGCCACATTGATTATTATTCTTGTAAGTCGATCACACTATAATATAACCTACTGTACATATAACGATGGCTCGGATACAAAATAATGTGACCAACTGTAGGCTACACCAACTGACTGATCTCAGTTGCATAAAGAGAACCGATATCCGAGCGTTCTCTTGTCTTCCAGGTAGCGGAGGACCCCAACCAACCTGACGACACCCCCCAGCTGGGCGACGAACCCAGCTTCCTGCAGGTGAAGGAGAAGAAGGTGCACGTCCCGGGCCACAGGGACACCAAGGACGTCATGGCCCAGCTCACGGCGGAGAAGAAGAAGGAGGAAAAGAAGATTGAGAAGCACTCGTTGTATAAGTAAAAGGGAAGAGAGTAGGAGAAGGGGGAGAAGAAGAAGGAGAAGTACTCTTTGAAATAAGTTAAAAAGAAAGGGTAGTAGATGGAGAAGCACTCGTTGTGTCAGTAAAAGGGACAAGAGTAGAAGATGGAGAATCACTCGTATCAGTAAAAGGGACAAGAGTAAAAGAAGAAGAAGGTGGAGAAGTACTCGTTGAAATAAGTTAAAAGGAAAGGGTAGAAGATGGAGAAGCACTCGTTGTATCAGTAAAGGGAAGAGAGTAGAAGTGGGAGAAGAAGATGGAGAAGTACTCGTTGAAATAAGTAAAAAGGAAAAGGGTAAAAGAATGAGAAGCACTCGTATCAGAAAAAGGGACAATAGTAGAAGATAGAGAAGCACTCATTGTGTGAGTAAAGGGACAATAGTAGAAGATGGAGAAGCACTCGTTGTGTCAGTAAAGGGACAATAGTAGAAGATGGAGAAGCACTCGTTGTGTCAGTAAAGGGACAATAGTAGAAGATGGAGAAGCACTCGTTGTGTCAGTAAAGGGACAATAGTAGAAGATGGAGAAGCACTCGTTGTGTCAGTAAAGGGACAATAGTAGAAGATGGAGAAGCACTCGTTGCGTCAGTAAAGGGACAATAGTAGAAGATGGAGAAGCACTCGTTGTGTCAGTAAAGGAACAATAGTAGAAGATGGAGAAGCACTCGTTGTGTCAGTAAAGGGACAATAGTAGAAGATGGAGAAGCACTCGTTGTGTCAGTAAAGGGACAATAGTAGAAGATGGAGAAGCACTCGTTGTGTCAGTAAAGGGACAATAGTAGAAGATGGAGAAGCACTCGTTGTGTCAGTAAAGGGACAATAGTAGAAGATGGAGAAGCACTCGTTGTGTCAGTAAAGGGACAATAGTAGAAGATGGAGAAGCACTCATTGTGTCAGTAAAGGGACAATAGTAGAAGATGGAGAAGCACTCGTTGTGTCAGTAAAGGGACAATAGTAGAAGATGGAGAAGCACTCGTTGTGTCAGTAAAGGGACAATAGTAGAAGATGGAGAAGCACTCGTTGTGTCAGTAAAGGGACAATAGTAGAAGATGGAGAAGCACTCATTGTGTGAGTAAAGGGACAATAGTAGAAGATGGAGAAGCACTCGTTGTGTCAGTAAAGGGACAATAGTAGAAGATGGAGAAGCACTCGTTGTGTCAGTAAAGGGACAATAGTAGAAGATGGAGAAGCACTCGTTGTGTCAGTAAAGGGACAATAGTAGAAGATGGAGAAGCACTCGTTGTGTCAGTAAAGGGACAATAGTAGAAGACGGAGAAGCACTCGTATCAGTAAAAGGGAAGAGAGTAGAAGAAGAAGGAGGAATTGCGTCAGAGAAAAGGAGAAGAAGGAGAAGAACGAATTGCGTAGGAAAAGAGAAGGAGAAGGGAAGGAAGTTGTTTGAGAGAGCGAGTGAGAGAGATAGATAGAGAGAGAGAGAGTGTGAGTGAGAGTGAGATTGATAGAAATAGAGAGAGAGAGAGGTGGGGTGATTACATGCAGTTAGGAAGGACCTCTAGGGATCTAAGGAATAAACACTATATACATACATTTTTTTACTCCCCTTGATCCTTCCGAAGCTACATAAAGTTATCTAATGGTAGCCAGAACAGAATGAGAAAACACATCACCGTGCTGAAGGGGATAAATGGAAGAGTTTAATAACGCTTTGTAGAGATTAGGGTTTTATTCATCATATATAATAACCTGTAACATTAAGGGGAGGTTTTTAGTTTGCTCTCTAGATCTCCATCAAGCTTTAAAGAAAATACCCACAAGACCCCCAACCAAGATGAACTTGCACATTTTTTGATAGAAAAATCACCCGGCCAAAGACCGGTTCCTCCTAAATTGCAGGCTCGCTATCGCTCGCTAGGAAACAATCGACACCTAATTGGCACGAATGGTCCTAGAATTGAAAAGGAAATGGGCTGGAAGGCCTTAAAATCGCCAAACTAATGGGGCGAACGTCTTAAATCTAAAAACTAATGGGGCTAAACATGAGGGAGAAACCACTTAAGTGAAAATCTCCCCTATAGGAATAAGCATTTATTGTAATTATCATGTCATTCAGTATTCATCTGTTCACTATGCATTGTCATTTTTCACACTATATTTATTCACATGCCAGTATCTATAATATTTATTCTGACAATTGGACATAATTCCTTGTACAGTTGTCTACCTAAGTTCTGTTCCTCTCCGTGATCTTATACGTGGAAATATAATGCCCATGATTAACTTACTAGTGTAATTTCTTATACAGCGGTTAACTCATCTGATTAATCAACTGATAATTAATAGAAACCATTTTAGCAATTAATTCATACGAATTTATTTTCATACATAAGACCACAACGAGGAACAGAACTTATATGGGTAACTATACATAAATATATTATGATATACTGTATTAATTTCCAATTTCAACCAAGTAAATCATATAACACTTAATAATGTTGTTTCAAATATTCCTGCTGTGGAGCAATTTACCGGTATTGCTTTATGAATCCATTATGTTTGTATATATATTTAGCTAATCAATAATGAGTAAGTTCATGCAGTTAAGATTACTGTATAAAAGAAGTGGAAAATACCACATAGTGACATAGACCACATGACCATGAGACCCAGTGTAAAGTCAGTGAAAGTAGGCTAGCCTAAAACAGATCGGATGCGGAAATACCCTGAGCCGACCAGGCCAAGAGGGATATCTCTATTGGTCTAACTGGTAAGGTGTCTGCCTCACAACCCAAGGGTCGAGAGTTCGAGCCCCCACCAGGGCTTGATATTTTCGGGAGGCTATTCCCGCATCTAACAAAGTTTAGGTGTGTTGGTTGTTGTTGTTGTTGTTGTTGTTGTTGTTCTTCCCTAAGCTGCCTGGCCGTACAGCCCCGAGTCCCTGAGGAAGGCCATGGCCACGATCGGGCTTTCCCAGAGAGCTCTCATTGAGTGTAGATTGTGTTGTTGGCGTAAGTGGTTGTGTGAAATGCAGTCTTCTATGATGTGTTTAATGGTATGGGGTGCTGTGTTACATCCCGGGCAGGCGTCGACAACGGAGTCATCCAGTCTCTTCTGATAGCTCAGGAGAGCTGGATGGTGTCCGCATCTCAGCCTGGCCAGGTGGACTCTGTCCTCGCGAAGAAGGGAGGATTCGGAAGGATGGATTTTGGGAGGTCGTGCATGCAGTTGCGTGTTGTCTGTGAGTGAGTGGATGGATCGGCGAGATATGAGTATGGATGTGCTTCTGGAAGTTGGTTCGGGGTGGGCAGGGAGGGAGAGAGGACAATAATTGTGTGTGATACCGTGTGCTGGGTGTTGTTTTGATATTTCTTGGTGTCTGTGGGTGTGTTGCCATGTAGTTTAGTGGGTGGTCTTGGTTCGTGGAGGCTGCTGCCAGGAATTGAGTGCCTCTCATGTCCAGATGGTCTTTGACTTTGAGGATTTTGGTTTCTTGATGTAGGTGATCTGTGGGTGCAGTAGCTGTGCAGCCTGTAATGATCTTCAGGGCTTTGTTTTGAATAGTCTGTAAGGTCTTATGATGTGTTTCAGCTAGGTTAGAAGCCCAGGCTGGGCTTGCGTATTCCATCACTGATCTTATGTATTGTTTATATACTGTGGTGGTAGTTTCTTTGTTGTGTCCAATTTTTTGTGTGAGCAAGTGACCTGAGGGCGTTAAGTCTGGGTGTCAGTTTCTTTTTAATGTTTGTGGTGTGCTGTTTGAATGTCACATGGTGATAGCGGCTCGCTTGGTGTAGTGACTAGCGTCTCGGACTTCCACCCAGAAGGCCCGGGTTCGCGCCCACGCTCGGCGCATTAAAGATTTTTCACAAGCACTGAGTCGTTACCATCCCTCATGAGCAAAGGGATGGGGTAGTAGTACAGGACCCCAATGGAAATACGCCTAATCGGCCTTATTGAGCTATCCTTAGCTAGCTTAGCATGCGCTAGCTTTAAGAACTATTATTATTATTATATGAGTATCATATGTTACTCCTAGGATTTTGGGTGTGTGTGTATGTGTTAAGGGTGTGTTGTTTATGGTGAGTTGAGGGATGTATTCGTGTTCTCCTGTCCAGCTTGTGAGCAGGGTTGCGGTGGATTTGGCTGGGGCTAGATTAAGTCTGTTTGTAGTGCACCAGCCATGTAGTGTGTTGAGATAGGGTTGAAGGAGATCTGTTGCTCTTTTTGGGTCATGGTGTGTGCATGTGAGTGTTATGTCATCTGCATAGGAGGCTAAGTTTATTTGGGGCGTATTGGGTGTAGTTATATCGTGCATTTACAGATTGAAGAGTGCGGGTGATAGGACGGATCCTTGTGGGACTCCGTTTGGAAAGTTTCTGATTTTAGATGACTGACCGGCAAAAGATACGTGTGCACATCTGCCTGCTAGGAAGTTGGCCAGCCACCTTTTTGTGTTGTTGTGCATGTTTGTGTTGTAGATTTTGTTTGTTAGGTTGTGGCGGGGGATGGCATCGAAGGCTTTACTAATGTCGAGTGTGGCTAATAGTGATCTGTGTGGTGGTCTAGCTGAGTTGATGCCGTCAAAAGCTCTTTGTGTAAGGTCTGTGAGAAGAGTGTTTGTGGAGTGCAGTGGCCTAAAGCCATGTTGTGTTGGAGCTAGGGGTAGGTCGGATGTAATTAGTTGTAATACTAGGAGTTCCATGACTTTGGAGGGGGAGGTGTGTTGGAGGTGTGTTGGTAAAATTGTTTAGATGGTTGAGAGTAAGATCGGAGCTCCATAAATCCTCTTTCGGGTATGGTGTAAAAACCAATTCCTACACCAGCCAGAGAGATTTAGAGCTGGAGTTACAGACTTGATAGCCTCTTCCAGCAGGATTCGTCTGTGAGTTTCTGTGAGTAATCAAGTTGGGGACATGGACCATCACATGGCAATTTAAGGGGAGACGAGTGGCTTTTCTAGACCACCTTCTCCCTCATCTTTAGACCCATTAGTTTGGAAATTTTATGAACTTTCGCCCCATTTCTGTCAATTTTAAGACCTTTCCTGTCAATTAGGTCTCATTTTTTCCTGGCGAGCGATAGCGAGCCTGTATTTTAAGAGGAATCGGCCTTCGGCCAGGACATTTTTCTACCGAAAAATTTACAAATTTATCTTGAAAGGGGGTCTAGGGGGCTTCATTTTAAGCTTGACGGAGGTCTAGCGAGGAAACTAGAAAAAGTAATAAATAAATATTTGTTTTTACAAAAAGTGAAGGATATCCCCTTTAATCATCAACTAGAAAATAACAGACACTAGTTAAGTAGGTAGACGGTAGTCCAGAAATCATGAACCCTAACCAGGCTAACCTCTGTAGCTCAAAAAGGGCTAGAGCAAATGGGGTGTAAATACCCACACCTATTATACACCAACTATATAAATCTAAAGTTAGAGATGTAATAGGCCCCCTAAAAACTTCAATAGGAGAAATAACAGAAAATTATTTAGAAATGTGCAGTACATTAAATAGTCAGTTTCTTTCCGTTTTCACTAATGAAAATTTGGCACAGATTCCAGAAGTCAATATGGTATATAGTGATAGTATAGAAAATATGTTAAGTACAGTTAGTATAAGTAGAAATGATGTGCTTAAGGAAATTGACAGACTGAAACCTCAAAAATCGCCTGGTCCTGACGAGGTATATGCTAGAGTATTAAAAGAATGCAGAGATGAGTTAAGTAGCCCATTAGCATTTTTATTTAACAAGTCATTAGAAACAGGTTTAGTTCCAGAAGCTTGGAAGCTTGCAAATGTAGTTCCGATATTAAAAAAAGGTGATAAATCGATAGCATCCAATTACCGTCCCATTAGTCTCACATAAATCATAGGAAAGTTGCTAGAGTCTATTTATTTATTGCTAGGAAAATTAGAAGCCACTTAGAAAAATTTAACTTAATAAGTTCTTCTCAGCATGGATTCACTCAGGGACGTTCTTGCCTTACTAATTTGCTTAGCTTTTTCTCAGAGGTATATGAAGCAGTAGATAGTGACAAGTCTTATGATATTATTTATTTAGATTTCAGTAAAGCTTTCGACAGAGTCCCTCATGAGAGATTGATGAGAAAGGTTGAGGCACATGGAATAGGAGGATCGTTGTTGGGATGGATTAGGTCATGGCTAATTGGTAGGAAACAGAGAGTCAGCATAAATGGTACCAAGTCAGAGTGGGGAGCAGTCAAAAGTGGTGTTCCCCAGGGATTGGTATTAGGTCCCCTGTTGTTTTTCATATACAAATGACCTAGATTTAGGTATAACTAGTAGGATAAGTAAATTTGCAGACGATACTAAAATAGGGAGATCAATTGATTCAGATAGCGATATAGAGTGCCTCCAAAGGGATCTAGATACCTTACATGAATGGTCAGTAAATTGGCAGATGAAGTTTAACATTGCCAAATGCAAGGTATTAAAGATAGGGAAGATGCAAACAAATGTTAAATATAAATTAGCTAATTTAGAATTAGAAAATTCAGACTGCGAGAAAGATCTAGGTGTGTTTGTTAGCAATGATTTGAAGCCTAGAAAACAGTGTATAAGCGTTCGTAATAAGGCAAACAGGATTCTCGGGTTCATCTCTAGGAGTGTGAGTAACAGATCTGCTGATGTTATCTTAAAACTTTACTTGTCATTAGTGAGACCCCATATGGATTATGCTGTCCAATTTTGGTGTCCTTATTACAGAATGGACATAGATTCATTGGAGAGAGTACAGCGTAGAATGACAAAAATGATCCATAATATTAGAAATCTTCCGTATGAAGAAAGGTTGAAGAAATTAGGTTTACATTCGTTAGAGAGACGTAGAGTTAGAGGGGATATGATAGAGGTGTTCAAGTGGGTTAGTGGGATTAACAAAGGGGACATGACAAATGTACTAAAGCTCAGTGATAGCGAGAGAACTCGTACCAATGGTTTCAAATTAGATAAGTTTCCTTTCAGAAAAGATATAGGCAAATATTGGTTTGGTAACAGAGTTGTAGATGGGTGGAATGGACTACCAAGTGCTATAGTGGGATCTAAAACGGTAGGGAGCTTTAAGATGAAATTGGATAAGCATATGGGCGAGAAGGGTTGGGTGTGAAGGGGGATCAGCCGGGTTGGGCCAATCAGCGCTCTGCAGACCCCCATAATCCTGCGTTAATCTAACCGTTTTGGTAAGATGATCCTCAGGGTGTTAGAGTGTTGAGCCTATAATTGGGCTTTGTAATTGAATTGGGGTTGTGTGGGACAGGGATCTGCCTTGATTGGGCCAATCGGCTTTCTGCAGACTCCCATTTTCTCATGTTCTTATGTTCTATTCCTCGGCTGACCCTTCCCAAATAGTATAAATTATGCTTGTCGTTTGTGAGTTACAGAGGTTAATGTTTAAGAATTTTGGACCACTTAGCCTACTTGGAATAGTTAGTTAGTAGGACATCAGATGCTATCAATCCTTCTGGATATTTAAGCCAACACACTGTAAGTCAAGAATAGCGTCAGGACTAAAGCACATTTTCGAGAACTCCAGTCCCTTGTTGGAATAGAACTGTTTCCCCTTCAATTCCACCAAAGAAAACGAGTGACGTCAGAACAGCTGCGCCATCTGTGAGCCCCGCCAGGAAGAAGCTCAGTGTTTTGTTTACAGTGGGAGTGGGTGGAGGGCCGTGCGTCTTGGTGGTTTATTTTGAGGCTTTATATACGCCTTCAAGATGTCCCCAAACGACGAAAAGGACGCGCCCATCTTGCCCTGGGATAACTTCAGCAACTGGGTCCATGCTATATGTGTGGTGACCTTTGATCTGGAGCTGGGCCAGGCCATGGAGGTGAGAGAAAGAGAGAGATAGATGCGTGTTGTGCTGTGTGTGTTTGGAGGGATGAGTGTTTTGCTCAATGTCTGTACAGTATTTGTATCATCTGTATTGGATTGTACCTTTATGATGGCTAGGAATTGGGATGGTCTAGCCTACTCGTCATTTACCTTTGTTGACGATTGTCTGCAGCCTAGGCCTATCAGTTTGTTGTAAATCTAGGCTAGCCTAAACTGGTGAACGTTTGGGCTAGGGTACGTTTTTCCAAATAGGCCTAGCCTAGGCTACTTTGATTAGCAATAGGCCTAGGCTAGCCTGAGCCTCCTCGTAGACGTAGTGGCCGTAGCCTAGCCTTTAGGAAGGGGAACATTCAAGACAGCTAGCCTAGAGCTAAGAGCTGCCTTAGCCTATTTAGGCCTACCAAGTTTTCTTTAGGCCTAGCCTAGGCTATATTTTTTTTTCAAGGAATAGGCTAGGCTATAGGCCTAGTGAGTAGTGAGGCTAGTGTTTTATTGTTTTTCATGGTTTGAGTGGAGGATTTGCATTAACTTATCCATTAGGCTATTCATTAATCTGAAGATACGACGGAAAATGGCGCCATTTATTGGGTGAATCGCGCTTTTACAGTAGGTAAGGGAAATTGTGGGGTACATTGGATACACGATAGGTTGAGGGGGGCGTTGCCCCCCCTAAACCCCCCTTGATTTATTGTCATCCTCATATATGTAGACTAGCCTAGATCTGTAAGGGGGCAAACAGGTTGCCGGTAGGCCTATTTCGTTTTTGTGAGTAACGCTCACGCCATTTATTGGGTGAATCGCACTCGCCGCATGTTTCAAAACAAGAAGAAGAGGAGTCAAGTCGAAGTATTCATTGGGCGCAATGCTTTGTTTTATGGTCGGGACTTAGCCTATCATTTTCGTGTTATTTTTAGGTGTACCTAATCGGATTTTTCAAGTGTCGATAAAGAAATTCCTCCATGCGGACTATAGCCTAATGAGAAAAATATGGTGAGTCTAGGCTATTGGTCCCTATTTTCTCTAATATATTATTTCTAATAGGGATTATAGGGCGGCGAAAGAGGTCTTGAATATTATCTTAGGAAGTTTAGGATCAAATTTTCAGAAATTTCAGAATAGGCTAGTATAAGCTAGGCTAATTGATAACCGATGAACTGCATAGGCTAGGCCTAGACCTAGTCTGTATAAACTATAAAATGGAGTGAGATGCAATATAGGCCTAGGCTAGCCTAGAGTAAATACCGTTATAGGCCTAGGCCTATTGGTAACTATGAAGGATTGAATATGAATCTGGAGACTGGATAGGCCTAGCCTACTGACTATTGGCCACCTTTGGGATGGATGTAGTTTTCGGGCGTACGGTCGTCATGCTTACATAGGGCGATCGCCGCGGTTAACTTTGCGTCTATTTTGACTGCATTTTTTTTCCGGTTATTTGCCTCCTGCTGGCAATATATATGATGATGAATTGATGATGATATGTCATTGGGGAGGGGGTAGGTGTTGCCCCCTCAGCATATTATTGTATCCAAAGGAAGTCAAAATAGACGGCAACATGATGACAAGCGTCCTACGCCGCCGCTGTCCTGTTTATAGTTGTTGATCGCCGTGGTTAAGTTCACATCTATTTTGACGGCAATTATTTTCGGTTATTTGCCCCCTGCTGGCAATATATATGATGATGACAATATGTCATGGGGGGTGAGGGGGTGGCAAAGCCCCCCCCTCACATATTGTATCCAAAGGCAGTCAAAATAGATGGGAACATGAATGCAAGCGTCCGACGCTGCTCCGCGTAGTGTAAACAAGGCTGGCTGTACGCCTGAATTCTACATTCTACCCCCACCTTTTTTCGGCAAGGATGTAGTATTCTGGCCGCTCGGGCGTACCGCCCGCCTTGTTTACACTATGTGGACGCTCGCCGCGCTCGTGATCATGTTCCCGTCTATTTTGACTGCCGTGGGATACAATACCGTAATAGGTTGAGGGAATGAGGGGGGCTCTGCCCAAAGTTTATATAGCCTATATATATAGTGTACAGTACTGTATATATATATATACTGTATACTTTGGCTCTGCCCCGCCACCCCCCCCTGACTTATTCTTATCATCTTATATATTGCCAGCAGGGGGCAAATTGCAAATAACAGGAAAAATAGCCGCCAAGGGCAATACCGTATGTATTTTAGGAGAAAAATTCAGGGTGTCAATCGGGGTCGAAATTTGGAGTACCGGTACTAAGAAAATTGACGTTCCACCATAGTACTAACAATATTAGGCTGGCATTAACAAGATACAATCTATACTAACCATATTAACTGCATCACCCCCACACACCAACACCATTAAATCTGTGTGAAATCCTGTTCAAATTCCCAAAATATCCCCACTAGGCCTGCTAATTTGTTATGGCCATTAGGCTACCACTATGGAACATACTGAAACCTGACTTGAGCACAATTTTATTTCACACCAATATTCCAGCTATCAAGCGAATATCATACCATGAATTAATTGCTAAGCATTGCTCTCGTATCTTATTATAAGTTATTTACACCGATACACTTAGTTACACTTAGTTGTATTCCGTCCGTTAGTGACACAGTTGAGCTGGGGCTCCACTGCGACCAGGCAGCTCCCTTTCTTCCACTCTCCATTCCAGAAGTCGGTTGGAGTTGGTGCTGGGGTATCCTGGTGTTGGTGGCCGGTCCGGTATTTTGGCCAGCCACATGTCCAAGTGTTTCTTGAAGGTGTCTGGAGACACCCCGGTTATGTTCCTGAGAGGGGCTGGTATACAGTTGAACAGTCTGGTTCCATTGTATGTAAAGCTGTGATGGATCAGGGATTTGATTTTTTGTGTTGATCCCGGCGTAGTCCTCACATAGCACAGCCTCCCTCGCCTTTGGTGCTGAGTCTCTTGGATGTTTGGGTTTGGTACCTTTTTTTCCAAAATCTTCCAGACGTAGATGATGATGTATCTCTCCCTACGTCTTTGAAGTGAGTACAGCTGCAGCTCCTTAAGTCTCTCCCAGTAGTTAAAGTGTTGAAACCCATGGATTTTACTGGTGAATGTCCTCTGGGTGGCTTCAATTTCTGTTATTTCTCCTACTTTTTGGGGAGACCAGAGCTGGGAGCAGTACTCCAGTCGTGGTAGGACCAGTGACTTCCACAATGTTAGCATACACCTCTCATTTCTTGTGTGGAAGGTTCTCAGGATCCAGCCTGCTATTTGTTTTGCTGTTGTTGTGGCTTTGGTAATATGCTGGGAAAAAGTGGCGTCACTGCTCATATTTACTCCCAAGTCCTTCACTGTGTCCTTGGCGGTAATTTCTTGCTGTCCGCTTTTGTAGTTGGTGTCGTTTTGTAGTGCTCTCTTGTTCCCGTACCTTAGAAGCTCGAACTTGTCTCCGTTTAGGGCCATGTTGTTTTCTTCTGCCCACTTCAGGATTTTGTCCAAGTCTTGTTGTAGTAGCTGAGCATCATGTTGTGAGGTGATTTTCTTCATGAGTCTGGTGTCGTCTGCAAACGATGTGGCTGTTGAGTGTTCCAGGTCCCTGTCGATGTCTCCTATCATGAGGAATAGGAGAGGTCCCAGTACTGATCCTTGTGGTACTCCGCTGATGACCCCACCTGCTTCTGATAGGCTTCCTTGAACCGTGACTCTTTGTTTTCTGTTGGTGATGAAGCTATGGAGCCATCTTCCAAGGTCTCCCCCTATTCCCAGTGATTTGAGTTTATGTAGAAGGATCCCATGGTCCACCTTGTCAAAAGCTTTGGCGAAATCTAGATATATGACGTCTACATTTTCTCCGTCTTGAATATCCTGTAGGATTTTGTCGTAGTGTGATAGTAGTGATATATTATATATTTCCATTGTTTAGGTCACATATGAGATATAATTCTCTATGTGTTTTCTATAGCTTTGTCTTACAGTAGCCTATTAGTCACCCGGTCACCGCAATATATGTCTTTGCCACTGCAAATTAAATTATTTTTCCTTAGACTTTGTGGGTTAAATAACGGTGGAAGGAAAACTGGCGGTCATCTTGGATCAGCTGAGAACTAATTATTTTAACTTTTTCACCATATTTTTAGTATTTTGTCATCTTCTATATCAATGCTAACCCAGCGGGGGTCTGGGCCCTGGGGGCGGCAGCCCCCAGGTTATGTTATGTTAGGCTAATGACAAAATATGGTTTTAGGGGGTCATGTTTAAATATTTCTAAATAATGGGTTAAAAATGCATTTGCAGAAACACACAAATCAATGAAGGAACTGATTAAAAAAAGGATTACACTGTAATGCAAAAAACACATATGGTACGTGACCTAAATTACATATTGACCACCGTCAAAATAGACCTGGGTAATTATAGGGAAAAGGCTTGCACCCTTATTTTGGGATGGATGTAGTGTCTGGGCGTACAGTCGTCATGTTTACATAGGTTGATCGCCGCGGTTAAGTTTGCGTCTATTTTGACGGTGATTTTTTTCTCGGTTATTTTCCCCCTGCTGGCAATATATATGATGGTGACAATACAGTATGTCATGGGGGGGTCAGGGCCCTCAACATATTATTGTATCCAATGGCAGTCAAAATAGACGGGTACATGAACGCAAGCGTCCGCCGCTGTCATGTTTACATGGTCAATCACTGCGGTTAATTTCGCGTCTATTTTTTCGGTTATTTGCCCCCTGCTGGCAATTTATATGATGATGGTAAGCGTCCGCGTAGTGTAAACAAAGCGGGCGGTACCGTACACCCGAACTCTACATTCTTGCCCTTATTTTTCATGTTTTTTCCTCCAGATTTTGAGAAATTAGCATTTTATGGTTTTAGTTATTCAGTATTTCCAACGTGGGATACAAGATGGGTTGAGGGGGGCAAAGTCTCACCCCCCCCCCCCTTTGACTTATGGAAATCATCATCTATGTTGCCAGCAGGGGGTAAATATCGATTATACTCCATAATGAAGATGTTTGTAAACAGTAAGGATATCCGAGGGAGCTCTGAGAGTGACGGGACTTAGCCTTTTCTAAACAATTATCTTGACGGGAACTTAACCGCGAGCGATTGACATATGTAAACTTGACGACCGTACGCCTGGATACTACATCCTTTCGAAAGTGAATAAAATCGTCTAATAGTAGCCAGATTAAAGTTAAACATACATTGTCGGTACAGAAGGGGTTAATTTAATTCCCGGTACGGTACTCTGTTATTACATTGACATTACCTAGACTGAATACAATCGCTCAGTAGTAGCCAGAATCAAGTCAAAAGGATGTCGATGGTACTGAACGGATTAAATATGATGCAGAGACATAGTAGTATCTTATACTCTGGTTCTTTTCAACTGACGGTAAATTACAGAGTTCCCATCAACATTTCTCAGTTATTTTGAAGATTTTTTTAGTGAAATGTGGTGCTAATTATATACCGGTACACTTGGTCTTAATATGATGCAGGTACATACTGTAGTAGTTTAAACAAAATCCATCAGGTATCGATAGTACCCGGTAGTTTAAACAAAATCCATCAGGTATCGATAGTAGTTTAAACAAAATCCATCAGGTATCGATAGTAGTTTAAACAAAATCCATCAGGTATCGATAGTAGTTTAAACAAAATCCATCAGGTATCGATAGTAGTTTTAACAAAATCCATCAGGTATCGATAGTACCCGGTAGTTTAAACAAAATCCATCAGATATCGATAGTAGTTTAAACAAAATCCATCAGATATCGATAGTAGTTTAAACAAAATCCATCAGGTATCGATAGTAGTTTTAACAAAATCCATCAGGTATCGATAGTACCCGGTAGTTTAAACAAAATCCATCAGGTATCGATAGTAGTTTAAACAAAATCCATCAGGTATCGATAGTACCCGGTAGTTTAAACAAAATCCATCAGGTATCGATAGTAGTTTAAACAAAATCCATCAGGTATCGATAGTAGTTTAAACAAAATCCATCAGGTATCGATAGTAGTTTAAACAAAATCCATCAGGTATCGATATTAGTTTAAACAAAATCCATCAGGTATCGATAGTAGTTTAAACAAAATCCATCAGGTATCGATAGTAGTTTAAACAAAATCCATCAGGTATCGATAGTAGTTTAAACAAAATCCATCAGGTATCGATAGTAGTTTAAACAAAATCCATCAGGTATCGATAGTACCCGGTAGTTTAAACAAAATCCATCAGGTATCGATATTAGTTTAAACAAAATCCATCAGGTATCGATAGTAGTTTAAACAAAATCCATCAGGTATCGATAGTAGTTTTAACAAAATCCATCAGGTATCGATAGTAGTTTAAACAAAATCCATCAGGTATCGATAGTAGTTTTAACAAAATCCATCAGGTATCGATAGTACCCGGTAGTTTAAACAAAATCCATCAGGTATCGATAGTAGTTTAAACAAAATCCATCAGGTATCAATAGTAGTTTAAACAAAATCCATCAGGTATCGATAGTACCCGGTAGTTTAAACAAAATCCATCAGGTATCGATAGTAGTTTAAACAAAATCCATCAGGTATCAATAGTATCCGGTAGTTTAAACAAAATCCATCAGGTATCGATAGTAGTTTAAACAAAATCCATCAGGTATCGAGAAATATGTTACTAAGGGATTCAATTTATCGCCAGGTGAAAAAAAAAGTTTTCCATTAACCCTTTCAGTACCAGTGACATGTGTTATAGAGTTTATTTTAGCTATATTTAGATGATATTATGCAGCTTAGGAATGCTCTTTGGTACCGGTAGTTAAAAAGGGCGGGTTGAGATAGTTTGTTGAAGCTTTATTGCTAGAGGTTCATCCTCCAAGAAGGTCATATGTTAAGGGGAGGTATTTAGTTTGTTCCCTAGACCTCCATCAAGCTTAAAATTACACCCCCTTGGGTCCCTTTCAAGATAAATTTGTACATTTTTCGGTAGAAAAATTTCCCGGCCAAAGGCCGGTTCCTCTTAAAATACAGGCTCGCTATCGCTCGCCGGGATAAAATCGACACCTGAATGGCACGAAAGGTCTTAATATGGGGTGAAAGTTCTTAAAATCGCTAAACTAATGGGGCAAACGTTTTATAATATCAAAAGCAATGGGGCTAAACATGAGGGAGAAAGGGGTCAAGAAAAAAATCCCTCGAGTGGAGATCTCCCCCCTTAAATCAGAAAGTTTGAGATAGTAAGTACCCCTTTGAGTTCTGGAGGGGGGGGGGGGGGGGGAGAGAGAGACATGGGCCGTTTTTCTGGTCCCCTTTCTGCCTCATGCTTATCCCCGTTAGTTTTGAGATTTGAAGACGTTTGACCCATTATTTTGTCGATTTTAAGACCTTTTTACCCCCATTTCTTTGTCAATATTGAGACCTTTCGTGCCCATTAGGTGTCTAGTTTTTCTACCGAAAAAATTTACACATTAATCTCGAAGGGGGATCTAATGGATTTTGTTTTTTGTTTATGTTTGATGGAGGTCTAGGGAGGAACCTAAACATATATATAAATAAATAGACCCCGCAAAATAACCACCGTCTCCTTAAGGGGAGATTTCCACTTGAGGGATTTTTTTTTCTGGGCCCCTTTCTCCCTCATGTTTAGCCCCATTGCTTGTGAGATTTAAAGGCGCTTGCTCCATTAGTTTGGCGATTTTAAGAACCCTCGCCCCATTTCTGTCAATTTTAAGACCATTCGTGCCATTTAGGTGGCAATTTTTTCCTGGCGAGCGATAGCGAGCCTGTAATTTAAGAGGAAGCGGCCTTTGGCCGGGACATTTATCTTGAAAGGGGGCCTAGAGGGTGTAATTTTAAGCTTGATGGAGGTCTAGGGAACCAACTAAAAACCTCCCCTTAATCAGCTCCGCACAACGATGGTCACATATTCTATTAACCCGTGGAGCCCCGGCTAGTTTTATAATGTTTGCGCACCAGAACCCGGCCGGTTTTCAAAAATGGTTTTATTCCAGAAACAATAGCGAATGGGTTAGGAATGAAGGAAAAACCACGAAAACCGCTCAAAAAGCTTAAAAAATGGTCCTACAGAGCCCCCGAAAACGGATTTTACAAGAGTAAAAAATTGAAGGCAATTATCCCAAAAAACCAGGTTATTGCGCGCTCGCGAGCATGCACGTGGACTTTGAGAGTTTTCAAGCATCGGCACGGTTGCGTGGGATACGTACACAGTTCCCATACAAATCTGAGCCCTCTTGAGTGGCTACACCTGAGGTTACGGTCGGCGCAATTAGGGTGACGTGCCAGGTGCGTCTCTGGGGCTGTGCGTTACATGCATCGCCGACGCGTCAGACGCGTCGCTGGGGCTATACGGGTTAATAATATACTCTGTTACTTTTCAGCTGAGGATAAATTGAATCCCTTAGCAGCTAATACCTAGATACCGGTACTTAATGGAAACAAATATGAAACTACCATATCTCTGCATCATATTAAGACCCAAGTTTATATAATTGGCACCCTATTTCACTACACAATCTTCAAAATAACTGAGAAATCTTGATGATAACTTTGCAATTTACCGTCAGCTGAAAAGAAACAGATTATAGGCATTGTTAACCCCCTTTGAGTTCTGGAGGTAGATTATAATATTAGCAAATCTAACGGTAACCAGTAAGGGGTTAAAGGGGTTAAAAGAAGATGGGTCCTTTTTCTAGATCCCCTTCTCCCTCGTGTTTATCCCCATCAGTTTTCAGATTTTAAAACGTTCGACCCATTAGTTTGTCTATTTTAACCCTTTCGCTGCGGGTGACGCTCTGGAACGTCCTGGCAATTTACAGCAATTTCCAGGCTTCAAAAACCTGTAAAAAACGTAAAAATTGAGTGTCAGTGGGCGGGAGCGTGAGGGGCCCACCTCCGTTCCTCAGAGCAGCGAGCGGCCCACTGAGGTAGACTGTATCTCGCGCGGGTCTCTCACTGCATCTCACAACAGTGTTGCCAAGCGAGCGAGTGCTAACAAATAGCGGGTTTCCCACGTTTCTATGGCACCGTTGCGGGTGAACCAGACCACGTACGAGGCCCGTTCTGGTCTCATTTTGAATCTATTTTCGCCTAGTTTTTGGCAGAATACAGTTCATTTAATGCAGATGCTTGATTCATCATTCAGGAGTGCCTGAATATGCCCAAAACAGCCCGCAGCCAAAGAGTTAAGACCTTCCGCCCCATTTCCTTGTCAATGTTAAGACCTTTCGTTGCTATATAGGTGTCAATTTTTCTGCGGGCGAACGATAGTGAGCCTGTAATTTTTGAAGAATCGGCCTTCGGCCGGGACATTTTCTGCCAAAAAATGTACAAATTAATGTAGGAGGGGGATCTAATGAATGTTTTTTTAAAGTTTGATGGAGGTCTAGGGAAGAAACTAGAAAAATAATTAATAAATGAAAACATCGACCAAAACGTGAACCCACCCAATGATGGTCACATATTCTAGGTTTATCTGGGCAACTTCCGCTGCCGGATGTAGTTATATATATATATATATATATATATATATATATATATATATATATATATATATATATATATAACTGGAGTGAGTTAAAGCGTGGGGTGTCATTCTGATTGACTGCGGTTGGCATCCTAGGTGAGGCCTAAAAATTTATTCATGCACGATAACTCGCGCGTATTTTTTTAAATCTCTCTCTCTCTCTATATATATATATATATGTACAGGGTGTTCCAGTAATGCTTTTCATAAATTATATGGTGGACTCATCAGACAAAAATAAGAATACATTACTCTATGAACATGAGGTTGAGTATTTATAATAACGGAGTTATTACACGATTTAAGTTAACGATAGATACAATGCCATTCAGTCCAAGGGGTAATGTTGCCATTTTAGTGGATTATATCCATTTGGCCTTCGCTATCGCTTGCTAACCTCAAGATAGTGAGCAGTAGCGATCTGACTTTTCGGTAGAAAAATATGTCCGGCTTCGCCGGATTTGATTTGTCTACCGAAAAAATCAAATCCGGCGAAGCCGGACATATTTTTCTACCGAAAAGTCAGATCGCTACTGCTCACTATCTTGAGGCTAGCAAGCGATAGCGAAGGCCAAATGGATATAATCCACTAAAATGGCAACATTACCCCTTGGACTGAATGGCATTGTATCTATCGTTAACTTAAATCGTGTAATAACTCCGTTATTATAAATACTCAACCTCATGTTCATAGAGTAATTTATTCTTATTTTTGTCTGATGAGTCCACCATATAATTTATGAAAAGCATTACTGGAACACCCTGTATATATATATATATATTGCAATGAGTTGCCAATCAATATAGAACACTGGTGTGACTCCGGATGTATCGTAACCTCTCTCTCCCCCCCCCCCCTCCTCCTCAATCCCTCACACAAACACATCCTCCACCTCCACTCCACTCCACCCCTCACATCCGGGGGTTATGGAGGCCAGAGAGTTAAGTAAGCCTTTCCACTCCTTTCCCCACCACAGTTATAAACGAAGAGACGGATGTAACGGTATTATAGAATAGACCCCGTGGTTCATTGGTGGCTGCTGGTATTTCCTACTCGTCGCCAGGAAAATATCGACACCTAAATGGCACGAAATGTCTTAGTATTGATAAAGACATTGGGCGAAATGTCTGTGAAATCACTAAACTAATGGGGCGAACTTCTTGTAATCTCATAACTAATGGGGCTAATGAAGGAGAAGTGGGTCTAGAAAATAAAAAAACAAATGTCTCCCCTCCGCTCTTTCCTCTCCCTAGTTATAGACAAGGAAACAGGGGGAATGTTACAATAATTTCCCGCGCTTTTCCCTCCAGTTTTAGACAAAGGAACAGGGGGAATGTTATAATACCTTCCCGCGCTTTTCCCTCCATTTATAGACAAAGGAACGGGTGGAACGGTACAATAAACTAGGGCCCGCGGTTCATTGGTGGCTGGTGGTATTTCCTACTCGTCTTCGGTCCCACTTTCTCTACACGCGGCCTCTAGTCTTTTTTTCTTCAGCTGAGAGTACATTCAGTGTCTTCCCTCCCCTCTCTCCCTCAACTTGGCCTTTTATGTTGTCTATTTATTAGCAGTCCGTGGGTTAGCAGCTGATTTTTCGATACTTCGTGGACAAATATGAAACTGCAACATTTCTACGGCCTAATATCGGCTACTTTTCATAATTAACAACTTGTCTCGCTACAAACCCGATTAATCAAGACGAGGACATAAGAATTTACCATCACCTGAAAATATACAGACTAGGCTATAGACCTAGATGTGTGTGACTTTGTGTTTTGTTTGTGTGTATTCGTTGTTTTTCTGTTGTGTTTTCCCTATTCTGGCTCTGTCTTGAGTCGGTCACCCCCTAAAAAAAAAAAAAAAAAAAAAACACACACACACACACAAAAGTTGGAATTGGGCCTGATTACATTATTATGTTCTCTCCACTTACCAACTTTACTCCTAAACTCGATTAATGAAATATAATATAATAGGCTATGGGCCCCGTGTAGAGAAAGTGTTTACTACGTGGGTTTGGTTGGGGTTGGAAAGTTTATGCCTTATGTCGGGGATATTTGAGGTTTATTGATGACGTTAACTGTAGGGTACCGGGGTGTGAGTGTTAGAGAGAGAGAGAGATTGATTTGATGTGTGTGTGTTTGCGCGAGAGAGCCTGATATGGTTTGTGTGTGTATGAGATGTGTATGAGATGAGTGTGTTTGTGCGAGAGAGCCTAATTTGGTGTGTGTATAAGAGAGATTGATTTGATGTGTGTGTGTGTTTGCGCGAGAGAGCCTAATTTGGTGTGTGTGTATGAAAGAGATTGATTGATTTTGTGTGTTTGCGCGAGAGACTAATTTGGTGTGTGTATGAAAGAGATTGATTGATTTTGTGTGTGTGTTTGCGCGAGAGACTAATTTGGTGTATGTGTGAGAGAGATTGATTTGATGTGTGTGGGTTTGCGCAAGAGAGACTAATTTGGTGTATGTGTGAGAGGGATTGATTTGATGTGTGTGTTTGCGCGAGAGACTAATGTGGTGTATGTGTGAGAGAGATTGATTTTATGTGTGTGTGTGTGTTTGCGCGAGAGAGACTAATTTGGTGTGTGTGTATGAGAGAGAGAGAGAGATTGATTCGATGTGTGTTTGTTTGCGCGAGAGACTAATTTGGTGTGTCAGAGAGAGAGACAGAGGGATTGAACACTTGGTGGCTGAGTGAGAATTGGGAGGGGGTGTGGAGGTCAACATAGGCTACGATCTTCACAGGGTACTGGTATATGGTTATAAGTGTATAGGAGTAGTATTGAACACTTAGTATACGGAGAGAGAGAGGTATTATGATAGACCTGTGTTAAATACTAATATAAGCTACCGGTACCGGTACACCAAAACAACACACCCTACATAACAAAGACACATAAAGGGTCTTGAGAGAGAGATTTACATAGATACACTGACCACACAGACCTTACAATCCCAGCGAGGTGGTCAGGACTTAATTCTAGTAGAGATAGCTAACCCGAGAGTAAGGTACAGTGGAAGGAAAGGATGGCAAAGAAGAAAAAGTAGAGAGAGAGAAATTGCATGTCTAAGTGTGAGAACGCAAAAACCAGCTGAACCCTGACTAGCTGTTTCGTAACTGTGACGTACGGTAAGGTTACCGGTATTCGTAAGATGGGAGAAAGATGAGCTATCAAATTCGAGTGGATGATGGATGTGATAATAATTGAAGGGTCACCGGCTTTTGTTTTTTATCTTTCTCTCCTTTTCTCTCTCTCTCTGGCTTATATCCATTCGGCCCCAATTCAGCCAACTGTTTTAAGACGTTTATCCCCATCTAGGTGTCGATTTCTTCCTGGCGAGCGATAGCGAGCCAGCGTTGTATGGAGACATCCGGCTTCGCCGGAGAAATTTTCTATCGAAAAATGTACAAATTTAGCTTGCTGTCAAAACAAAAATATAATATGCCGGCTCGCTACCGCTCGCCAGGAAAATATTGACACCTTGATGGGGGTAAACGTCTTAAAACAGTAGGCTGAATGGGGCCGAATGGATACAAGCCAAAGAAAGAGAGAGAGATAGATATCAAGCCATCAAGTTTGAGTGGATGATGGATGTGATAATATTAGGAAGGGATGGCTACCTAACCAGTGGACCCTTTCAACTATACTATAAGTCTCTTATATTTCATCATGACGGTAAATTGCCATGTAACCATCTTGATTATTCAGCTATTCCGAACATTGTGTAGCGAAACATGATGTAAAGTAAGACAACTTGACGTTACAATTACTTAGAGACATATACCGGTAAGTCTATCTATCTATATAACCGGTACTATCTATATCTATCTATCTATATACTCTGGCCCAATCCCCACTTTTCCTTTATTTTTGTTTAAGGGGGGGGGGGGGCTCAAGACGGTTCCATGTCAGTTGAACCAGTGCCACTTCAACCAGTGTTAACTCAACCAGTGGCCATTTTAACCTAACCTAACTAACCTAACCTACTGGTTGAAATGGTCACTGGTTGAAGTGGCACTGGTTCAACTGTCCTGTCACCACTCAAGACAGAGCCAGAATAGGGACACCACAACAGAAATCATTGAACACACAAAAACAAATTACAAATTCACACACATCTAGGTCATCCGGTACTACTTTCGTATTTTTCCATTAGGTATCAGATAATTAGTTGCTGAAGGATTAATTTTACCCTGAGCTGAAATAATACTGGCTATAGTTAACCCCTTCAACACGGTGACGTCATTTATATTTTAAAGCCACTCCAACAGCTTCCTCTCTCTCTCTCTCTCTCTCCAACACCCCTTCTCCCCTCTCTACACTCTTCAGAACAATAGGAACAAGTCGAATGTAGATACGAGGTGCCGTTGCAAAGGTTTATCCCTCAATACCTTCACCTGACATGGTTAACGTTAGGTGATTTTCTTTAGCTTATAATCTCCCTCCAGGGCTGAAAGGGGTATATACGATCTAAATGAAGACTGTGTAACAGGTCCTTCTACGTTCCACCTGGGGATTTTTTTTATTTTTGTATGTTACATAAGAAAAATGGGAGTCTGCAGAAAGCCAGGCAGATCCCTGTCCCACACAACCCCAATTACAAAGCCCAATTATAGGCTCAACACTCTAATACCCTGAGGATCATCTTACCAAAACGGTTAGAGATTAACGCAGGATTACGGGGTCTGCAGAGCGCTGATTGGCCCAACCCTGCTGATCCCCCTTCACACCCAACCCTTCTCGTCCATATGCTTATCCAATTTTATCTTAAAGCTCCCTATCGTTTTTAATCCCACTATAGCACTTGGTAGTCCATTCCACCCTCTGTTACCAAACCAATATTTGCCTATATCTTTTCTGAAACGAAATTTATCTAATTTGAAACCATTGGTACGAGTTCTTCGCTATCACTGAGCTTTAGTACATTTGTCATGTCCCCTTTGTTAATCCCACTAACCCACTTGAACACCTCTATCATATCCCCTCTAACTCTGCGTCTCTCTAACGAATGTAAGCCTAATTTCTTCAACCTTTCTTTATACGGAAGATTTCTAATATTATGGATCATTTTTGTCATTCTACGTTGTACTCTCTCCAATGAATCTATGTCCATTCTGTAATAAGGACACCAAAATTGAACAGCATAATCCATATGGGGTCTCACTAATGACAAGTAAAGTTTTAAGATAACATCAGCAGTTCTGTTACTCACACTCCTTGAGATGAACCCGAGAATCCTGTTTGCCTTGTTTCGAACGCTTATACACTGTTGTCTAGGCTTCAAATCATTGCTAACAAACACACCCCATTGCTTTTGATATTTTAAGACGTTCGCCCCATTAGTTTGGCGATTTTAAGAACCCTCGCCCCATTTCTGTCAATTTTAAGACCGTTCGTGCCATTTAGGTGTCGATTTTTTCCTGGCGAGCGATAGCGAGCCTGTAATTTAAGGGGAGTCGGCCTTCGGCCGGGACATTTTTCTACCGAAAAATGTACAAATTTATCTTGAAAGGGGGTCAAGGGGGAATAATTTTAAGCTTGATGGAAGTCTAGAGAATCAACTAAAAACCTCCCCTTAACCCCTTCTGTACCGGCGACGTCTCTTTAACCCTCTCCGACATATGACGCGATTTTGAGCCTATTGGGGATACTTATTTTTACCATCAGGGGTATTTAGAAACCTTTAGTTTAGTTACTTCAACCTCTGCAGTTGTCTTTGAGTTAGCTGTGTTGAGCCTATTGGGGATACTTTAAAGCCTTTGTTACCATCAGGGGTATTTAGAAACCTTAGTTTAGTTACTTCACCTCTGCAGTTGTCTTTGAGTTAGCTGTGTTGAGCCTATTGGGGACTTTAAAGCCTTTGTTACCATCAGGGGTATTTATAAACCTTTAGTTTAGTTACTTCAACCTCTGCAGTTGTCTTTGAGTTAGCTGTGTTGAGCCTATTGGGGATACTTTAAAGCCTTTGTTACCATCAGGGGTATTTATAAACCTTTAGTTTAGTTACTTCAACCTCTGCAGTTGTCTTTGAGTTAGCTGTGTTGAGCCTATTGGGGATACTTTAAAGCCTTTGTTACCATCAGTATTTAGAAACCTTTAGTTTAGTTACTTCAACCTCTGCAGTTGTCTTTGAGTTAGCTGTGGGCAGAAAACTAATTTTGGAGGGGCAATTATAAGAGTGAGAGAACTTTATTTCTTATTGCTAATCTGGCAACCTCTGCGTCATAAATGCGTGAGAGAGTTAACTATATTTTGGCTACGGTATTACTTAAGGGGTGCTGTAGTGCTTGGTTTTTGGTCTATGTATTTTTATATTAGTTTATTTTTGAGTTCCCTCCATCAAGCTTAAAAATACCCCCCCTAGACCCCCCTTTCAAACTAAATTTGTACATTTATCGGTAGAAAAATGTCCCGGCCGATTCCTTCTAAAATGACAGGTTCGCTATCGCTCACCAGGAAAAAATCAACACCTAAATGACATGAAAGGTCTTAATATTGACAAGTAGCCTAAATGGTTCGAAAGGTCTCAAAATCGTCAAACTAATGTAACGCACGTCTTCAAATCTAAATATGCTAAACATGAGGGAGAAGGGGGTCCCGAAAAAGCGAGTACCTCCCCCTTAAGCTGCAACACATCGTCTAAGTGTAACCGGAATAGAAGGTACCGGTAGCGAGTGTGTGGCATCATGCACAGGGGGTTTATCTGAACTGGGGCCAAGTTTACCAGTGTTGTTGATAAGTATGTATGTATGTGTGTATGTACCGGTATGAACGTATGTGTGTATGTACCGGTATGAATGTATGTATGTGTGTATGTACCGGTATGAATGTATGTATGTGTGTATGTACCGGTATGAATGAATGTATGTACCGGTATGAATGTATGTGTGTATGTACCGGTATGAATGTATGTGTGTATGTACCGGTATGAATGTATGTGTGTATGTACCGGTATGAATGTATGTGTGTATGTACCGGTATGAATGTATGTGTGTATGAATGTATGTATGTGTGTACCGGAATGTATGTGTGTATGTACCGGTATGAATGTATGTGTGTATGTACCGGTATGAATGTATGTATGTACCGGTATTAATGTATGTGTGTATGTACCGGTATGAATGTATGTATGTGTGTATGTACCGGTATGAATGTATGTGTGTATGTACCGGTATGTGTGTATGTACCGGTATGAATGTACTGTATGTGTGTATGTACCGGTATGAATGTATGTGTGTATGTACCGGTATGAATGTATGTATGTGTGTATGTACCGGTATGAATGTATGTATGTGTGTATGTACTCTGGCACTCCCGCCCTCCCCCCCCCCCCTTTTTTTTTAGAGGTAGGGACTCGAGACAGAGCTCCTAGTTTAAACCTATAACGTAGCTTAAGGGGGTACTACTCGCTTTTTCTGGACCCCCTTCTCCCTCATGTTTAGCAGGTTAGTTTTGAGTTTTTTAAGACGTTCGTTCCGTTAGTTTGGCGATTTTGAGCCCTTTCGCCATTTTTTTTTTTTCATTAAAATCTTTCGTGCCCGGTACGGTATCGATTTTTTTCCTGGCGAGCGATAGCGAGTCTAATTTTAGAAGGAACCGGCCTTCGTCCGGGACATTTTTCTGCCGAAAAATGTACACGTAGGTTATATCTTGAAAGGGGTCTAGGGGGTGTTTTTCAAAGCTTGATGGAGGTCGAGCGAGGAAACTCAAAATAAATTAATAAATAAATATATAGACGGAAAAGCCAACACTACCGGTACCCCCTTAAGGGGAGGTATTTACTTTGTTCCCTAGACCTCCATCAACCTTAAAATTACACCCCCTCGAGTCCCTTTCAAGATAAATTTGTACATTTTTCGGTAGAAAAATGTCCCGGCCGAAGGCCGATTCCTCTTAAATTACAGGCTCGCTATCGCTCGCCATTATAAAATAGACACCTGAATTGCACGAAAGGTCTTAATATGGGGTGAAAGTTCTTAAAATCGCTAAACTAATGGGGCAAACGTTTTATAATATCAAAAGCAATGGGGCTAAACATGAGGGAGAAAGGTTTAAAAAAAAACAATCTCTCAAGTGGAGACCTCCCCTTAACTGAACAACTGTTTGGACTAGCTATATATACCCTGTTCCAAACATGTAGGCCAACACTCTTAAACATTAACCCTCTATAACTCACAAACGAGTACCGGTAATCCAGCTCATATTCATACCATTTGGGAAGGGTCGATCAGGTGAGGACATTTACAGCCCATTTGCTCTAACCCCTTTTGAGTCACAGAGGTTAGGGTTCACGATTTCTGGACTACTAATTTTGAACAGGTTATAACTAATCCGAAGGTTAACCCCTTTCAGCACGTTGCCGTAATTGTCCTCGTATTCTGGTTACTGTTAGACGATATTCTTTAGCTTATTCAACCTCTAGGACTCAAGTTGGCAATTACGATATGATTAAACCCTCTGAATATCAGGTCCTTCTTAATCTGCACAAAATCGTCTAGTTGTAGCCAGACTAAAAGGTTTAAAATACGCCATGGTGCAGAGGTTAATCAGGTGGTGGGGGGTAGAGAGAGAGAGAGAGAGATAGGTGTACGGCACCTGTGTGTGTGTGAGGGAGGGTCATGGGGGTGAACTTCTCTATGGTGTGTGTGTGTGTGTGTGTGTTATTGAGTTAGCTAGGTACCGGTACAATACAATGGTACCGGTAACCTAGTTAATAGGTTTGGGTGTACCATATTAATCGTACTTTGTGTGTGTGTGTGTGTGTGTGTGTGTGTGTGTGTAAGGGGGGGGGGGGGGGTGTCATGGGGTGAACTGATGTTTGGTGTGTTATTGAGCTAGCTAGGTACCGGTATAATACAATGGTACCGGTACCGTAACCTAGTTAATAGGTTTGGGTGTACCATATTCATCGTACTTTGTGTGTGTGTTGGGGGGTGAGGGAGGGGGGGTCATGGGGGTGAACTTCTCTATGGTGTGTGTGTGTTATTGAGTTAGCTAGGTACCGGTACAATACAATGGTACCGGTAACCTAGTTAATAGGTTTGGGTGTACCATATTAATCGTACTTTGTGTGTGTGTGTGGGGGGGGGGGGGGGGGGTGTCATGGGGTGAACTGATGTTTGGTGTGTTATTGAGCTAGCTAGGTACATATGGTCAACAACAACACAAATTTGCACCCCTACGCTGATTATCTGGTGTGTACAGCTTAGTAGTACCGGTATAGGTAGGTAGTGGTAGAGATGGATATACCGGTACCTGCAGGTAGAGATGCCAACCCTACCCAACTGTACACACCAGATGATCAGCATAGGGGTGCAGATACTTTTTTGACCAACTGTACAATGGTACGGTCACCTAGTTATCAGGTTTGGGTGTACCATATTAATCGTACTTTGTGTGTGCTGGATGTCAAACCGGAGCCATTTTTAGTTTTTGACGAATTAAAATGCGAAGGAATACAAGACAATTAACATTTGTTTAGGCCACTTTATCCCTTCCTAAAACATAAATGAGAAACCATAAAGTAAAGTTATATTATGAAAAGTAAGGATTAATTAGTTGGACACCTTGTTAACCCCTTCTATACCGGCGACGCATTCTTAATTTGAGTCTAGCTATGTTGTTGTTGTTGTTGTTGTTGTTGTTATGTTTAGACTATTTGGTGCCGTCCAAGAAGGCTCTGTGGTAGTATAAAGGGTAAAGTGAGATAGTTCCAAGCCTGTTAATTGCTGGAGGCTCTCTTTTTTTTAAACTGAGTATAATCATCTGACAGTAGCTAGCATAAAGTTAAGGGGAGATTTCCACTTGAGGGATTTTTTTCTTTACCCCTTTCTCCCTCATGTTTAGCCCCATTGCTTTTGAGATTTTAAGACGTTCGCCCCATTAGTTTGGTGATTTTTAAGAATTTCCGCCCCATTCTGTCAATTTTAAGACCTTTCGTGCCATTTAGGTGTCGATTTTATCCAGGCGAGCGATAGCTAGCCTGTAATTTAAGAGTAATCGGCCTTCGGCCGGGACATTTTACTACCGAAAAATGTACAAATTTATCTTGAAAGGGGTTCAAGGGGGTGAAATTTTAAGATTGCTGGAAGAGTAGGAAACAAACTAGAAACCTCCCCTTAAAGGGACGTCACTGGTAGTGAGGGGGTTAACAGTGTGTGTGTGTGTGTGTGCACACATAAGGTTAGCCCTTAGTCAGGTTTGGGTGTAGCCTATCGGTACCAGTCACTACCGAACTACACACATTAATTCTCCACCCTTCCTTCCGTTCGCACCCAGTCAGTCACCCATGTGGAATATTGGACTGTATGGGAGAGAGAGAGAGAGAGTAGCGAATTACGTTAAGGGGGGTCACCTGCTCTTTTTATCTTTCTCTCCTTTTCCCTCTTTCCCTGGCTTGTATCCATTCTGCCCCATTCAGCCAACTGTTTTAAGACGTTTATCCCCATCCAGGTGTCGATTTTTTTCTGGCGAGCGATAGCGAGCCAGCATTGTATGGAGCCATCCGGCTTCGCCGGAGACATTTTTCTATCGAAAAATGTACAAATTTAGCTTGCTGTCAAAACAAAAATACATATATGCTGGCTCGCTACCGCTCGCCAGGAAAATATTGACACCTGGATGGGGGTAAAAGTCTTAAAACAGTAGGCTGAATGGGGCCGAATGGATACAAGCCAAAGAGAGAGGGAGAGAAAGATAAAGCCGGTGACCCCCCTTAATATCTAGGAGGTATCGGTAAGTATTGATGATGAGTGATGATAACCCCTTCACCATCATCATCATCATCATCACAGTAAACAACCTTGCTTTGTTTATACCCTTGAGCATCACCTGTATCCTTTATATTCTAGGTCACACATGTGTTCTACCAACCCGTATTTCAATGTATGCAAATCTCTCTCTCTCTCTGGCTTGTATCCATTTGGCCCCATTCACCCTACTGTTTTAAGACTTTTACCCCCATCCAGGTGTCAATATGTTCCTGGCGAGCGGTAGCGAGCCAGTATATTGAGAGGACTAAATAGGTTTTGTAAAAAGAACTTAGGATGGGTAAGAGAGAGAGAGAGAGAGAGAGAGAGAGAGAGAGAGAGAGAGAGAGAGATTTGCACCCATTGAAATACGGGTTGGTAGAACACATGTGTGACCTAGAATATAAAGGATACAGGTGATGCTCAAGGGTATAAACAAAGCAAGGTTGTTTACTGTGATGATGATGATGATGATGGTGGTGAAGGGGTTATCATCACTCATCATCAATACTTACCGATACCTCCTAGATATTAAGGGGGGTCACCGGCTTTTTCTTTATCTTTCTCTCCCTCTCTCTTTGGCTTGTATCCATTCGGCCCCATTCAGCCTACTGTTCAAGACTTTTACCGCCATCCAGGTGTCAATATTTTCCTGGCGAGCGGTAGCGAACCAGCATATATGTATTTTTGTTTTGACAGCAAGCTAAATTTGTACATTTTTCGATAGAAATATGTCTCCGGGGAAGCCGGATTTCTCCATACAATGCTGGCTCGCTATCGCTCGCCAGGAATAAATCGACACCTGGATGGGGATAAACGTCTTAAAACAGTTGGCTGGATGGGGCCGAATGGATACAAGCTAGGGCAAGAGAGAAAAACAAAGACAACAAATGCAGGTGACGCCCCCCCCCCCCCTTAATAGCTACAGAGAGAGAGAGAGAGAGAGATTTGCATACATTGAAATACGGGTTGGTAGAACACATGCGTGACCTAGATTATACACGATACAGGTGATGCTCAAGGGTAAACAAAGCAAGGTTGTTTATGTACCGTGTGTTTACTGTCATGTAGGTAAAGGGGTTATCATCACTCATCATCAATACTTACCGGTACTAGTAGATATTAATAGCTACACAGAGAGAGAGAGAGAGAGATTTGCATACATTGAAATACGGGTTGGTAGAACACATGCGTGAGCTAGAATAAACACGATACAGGTGATGCTCAAGGGTAAACAAAGCAAGGTTGTTTATGTACCGTGTGTTTACTGTCATGTAGGTAAAGGGGTTATCATCACTACGGGTGGTTTCATTCCATCTGACGCCAAATTGAATCGCTTACCAACTGTTTTATACGCCTGCACCCTATAAATACACTTGCGAGTTTCGTTCTATAAAGAAGTTGGAGCTGTAGATATCGCTATTTAGCAGAATAACCAGCTATAATACGGTTTTAGTAATGTTATTAATACATAAAACCCAATTCCACATACTAATTATCCATTCAGAAACCTACATAATTACTGTATTTGTGTTTAACCCTCTCCGACATATGACGCAATTTTGAGCCTATTAGCGATATTTTAAAGCCTTTGTTACCCTCAGGGATATTTATAAACCTTTGGTTTAGTTACTTCAACCTCTGCAGTTGTCTTTGAGTTAGCTGTGTTGAGCCTATTGGAGATACTTTAAAGCCTTTGTTACCATCAAGGGTATTTAGAAACCTTTAGTTTAGTTACTTCAACCTCTGCAGTTGTCTTTGAGTTAGCTGTGTTGAGCCTATTGGGGATACTTTAAAGCATTTGTTACCATCAGGGGTATTTATAAACCTTTAGTTTAGTTACTTCAACCTCTGCAGTTGTCTTTGAGTTAGCTGTGTTGAGCCTATTGGGGATACTTTAAAGCCTTTGTTACCATCAGGGGTATTTAGAAACCTTTAGTTTAGTTACTTCAACCTCTGCAGTTGTCTTTGAGTTAGCTGTGTTGAGCCTATTAGGGATACTTTAAAGCCTTTGTTACCATCAGGGGTATTTAGAAACCTTTAGTTTAGTTACTTCAACCTCTGCAGTTGTCTTTGAGTTAGCTGTGTTGAGCCTATTGGGGATACTTTAAAGCATTTGTTACCATCAGGGGTATTTATAAACCTTTAGTTTAGTTACTTCAACCTCTGCAGTTGTCTTTGAGTTAGCTGTGTTGAGCCTATTGGGGATACTTTAAAGCCTTTGTTACCATCAGGGGTATTTAGAAACCTTTAGTTTAGTTACTTCAACCTCTGCAGTTGTCTTTGAGTTAGCTGTGTTGAGCCTATTAGGGATACTTTAAAGTCTTTGTTACCATCAGGGGTATTTATAAACCTTTAGTTTAGTTACTTCAACCTCTGCAGTTGTCTTTGAGTTAGCTGTGTTGAGCCTATTGGGGATACTTTAAAGCATTTGTTACCATCAGGGGTATTTAGAAACCTTTAGTTTAGTTACTTCAACCTCTGCAGTTGTCTTTGAGTTAGCTGTGTTGAGCCTATTGGGGATACTTTAAAGCCTTTGTTACCATCAGGGATATTTATAAACCTTTAGTTTAGTTACTTCAACCTCTGCAGTTGTCTTTGAGTTAGCTGTGTTGAGCCTATTGGGGATACTTTAAAGCCTTTGTTACCATCAGGGGTATTTAGAAACCTTTAGTTTAGTTACTTCAACCTGTGCAGTTGTCTTTGAGTTAGCTGTGTTGAGCCTATTAGGGATACTTTAAAGCCTTTGTTACCATCAGGGGTATTTATAAACCTTTAGTTTAGTTACTTCAACCTCTGCAGTTGTCTTTGAGTTAGCTGTGTTGAGCCTATTGGGGATACTTTAAAGCCTTTGTTACCATCAGGGGTATTTATAAACCTTTAGTTTAGTTACTTCAACCTCTGCAGTTGTCTTTGAGTTAGCTGTGTTGAGCCTATTGGGGATACTTTAAAGCCTTTGTTACCATCAGGGGTATTTAGACACCTTTAGTTTAGTTACTTCAACCTCTGCAGTTGCCTTTGAGTTAGCTGTGTTGAGCCTATTGGGGATACTTTAAAGCCTTTGTTACCATCAGGGGTATTTATAAACCTTTAGTTTAGTTACTTCAACCTCTGCAGTTGTCTTTGAGTTAGCTGTGGGCAGAAAACTAATTTTGGAGAGGAAATTATAAGAGTGAGAGAACTCTATTTCTTATTGCTAATCTGGCAACCTCTGCGTCATATGAGTCTGAGGGGGTTTATATATAAGAACATTGTAATTCAGCGTCAGATGGAATGAAACAGTAGAGATCAATAATGGTGACCGGTCAACTCAACCAGTAGACCATTTCAACCAGTACCAAATCAACCAATACGGTTAGGTTTGGTTAGTACTATATTTTGGCACTGGTTTGGTTGGTCTGGGTTAATTTGGCACTGGTTGAGATGACATGGAACAATCAATAATAGCTACACGGAGACACATAATACATATATACAGAATATATACTGTAGAATTATTATGCTTGTGTGTGTAGGCCTATGTAGTTTATCTCGCAATTATGTGTGAGTTACATAATTCTATTCCTGATTAATCGTGGTAAAAGAGAGAGAGAGAGAGAGAGCTGTCAGACCCCGTAACGTTTTACAATATCTTAACCCCTTCTGTACCGGCAATGTCTTTTTACATTTTATTCTAGCTATATTTAGACGATTTGTTCCTGGCGAGCGATAGCGAGCCAGCATTATATGAAGAAATCCGGCTTCGCCGGAGACATTTTTCTATCAAAAAATGTACAAATTTACCTGCTGTAAAAAAATCTAAAAAATATGCTGGCTCGCTACCGCTCACCAGTAAACAATTGACACCTGGATGGGGATAAACGTCTTAAAACAGTAGGCTGAATGGGGCCGAATGGATACAAGCCAGAGAAAATGCGAGAACAAAAGCCGGTCACCCCCCTTAAGAAGGATATGCGGTAGTAGAAAGAGTGAAGTGAGACAGATCGAAGCCTGTTAATTGCTGGGGGACGGACCCTTTATAAATGGAATGCAATGTTCTAATAGTAGTCAGATTTTTTTTTTTTTTTTTTTTTTTTTTTTTTATAAGGACGGCACCGGTACTGAAGGGGTTAAGGGGAGATTTCCACCTGGAGGATTTTTTTTCTGAACCTCTTTCTCCCTCATGTTTAGCCCCATTGCTTTTGAGATTTTAAGACGTTCCCCCAATTTCTGTCAATTTTAAGACTTCGCGCTATTTAGGTGTCGATTTTTTCCTGGCGAGCGATAGCGAGCCTGTTATTTAAGGGGAACCGGCCTTCGGCCTGGACATTTTTCTACCGAAAAATGTACAAATTTAACTTGAAAGGGGGTCTAGGGGGAGCAATTTTAAGGTTGATGGAGGTCTAGGGAATCAACTAAAAACCTGCCCTTAAGTAAATATGGTGTTATGTTTGGTGATAAATACAGGCTGGCGTCATCTTACTGAAGGGTGTACCTGTGTGTAGGATCATATGTGTGTCAGCAACCCCCCCCCCCCCCCCCGAGAGAGAGAGAGAGAGATTAGGGTGGGAAGCCTTATAATATATAGCCTATACTGGACATGTATAACTTCCTGTACACACTGAGCAACCTGTTACCCATCATCACCATCCAAGGGGATAGTGGTTAGTTTTGGGAGTATTTTTTGCATATATTTGCTTTCTTAGTTTCCTCCCTAGACCTCCATCAAGCTTAAAAAAAACACACAAACACACACACATACGTTTCCGATGTCGCCAATTGGCTAAAAATACAGACTACACACACATCCACAGCCATTCCAACGATACATATAACACCTACATATATAGGAGGCGGGAAATAACGAGCATGCTCACTCCCGCAATACAACTAGAGTAAGTACCCTTCAAAATGAATTTGTACATTTTTCGGTAGAAAAATGTCCCGGCCGAAGGCCGATCCCTCCTAGAATTGCAGGCTCGCTTTCGCTCGCCAGGAAAAAATTGACACCTAAATGGCATAAAAGTTCCTAATATTGACACATAAATGGGGTGAAAGGTCTTACAATCGCCAAACTAATGGAACAAACGTCTTAAAATGTCAAAGCTAATGGGACTAAACATGAGGGAGAAAAGGCAGCCTGTTACCCACCACCACCACCACCCTAGGACAGTACTACGGTATCTTGAGAGTCTTCACCACACACACAGCAGCTATAGTGACAAGGACTAGAACAAATGGGCTGTACAATTTATGGTTGGGTGTGAGAGGGATCTGCCTTGTATGGGCTAAGATAGACATGGATTAGATAGGTTGCGTGTGAGAGGGATCTGCCTTGTATGGGCTAAGATAGACATATGGATTAGATAGGTTGGGTGTGAGAGGGATCTGCCTTGTATGGGCTAAGATAGACATATGGATTAGATAGGTTGGGTGTGAGAGGTATCTGCCTTGTATGGGCTAAGATAGACATGGATTAGATAGGTTGGGTGTGAGAGGGATCTGCCTTGTATGGGCTAAGATAGATATATGGATTAGATAGGTTGGGTGTGAGAGGGATCTGCCTTGTATGGGCTAAGATAGGTTGGGTGTGAGAGGGATCTGCCTTGTATGGGCTAAGCTAGACATATGGATTAGATAGGTTGGGTGTGAGAGGGATCTGCCTTGTATGGGCTAAGATAGACATTTGGATTAGATAGGTTGGTTGTGAGAGGGATCTGCCTTGTATGGGCTAAGATAGACATATGGATTAGATAGGTTGGTTGTGAGAGGGATCTGCCTTGTATGGGCTAAGATAGACATGGATTAGATAGGTTGGGTGTGAGAGGGATCTGCCTTGTATGGGCTAAGATAGACATGGATTAGATAGGTTGGGTGTGAGAGGGATCTGCCTTGTATGGGCTAAGATAGACGGATTAGATAGGTTGGGTGTGAGAGGGATCTGCCTTGTATGGGCTAAGATAGGTTGGGTGTGAGAGGGATCTGCCTTGTATGGGCTAAGGTAGACATATGGATTAGATAGGTTGGGTGTGAGAGGGATCTGCCTTGTATGGGCTAAGCTAGACATGGATTAGATAGGTTGGGTGTGAGAGGGATCTGCCTTGTATGGGCTAAGCTAGACATATGGATTAGATAGGTTGGGTGTGAGAGGGATCTGCCTTAAAGACATGATGGAGCTGAAAGGATGGTTAAGGGGGCCCACCCTCGTTTGTGTTTTATCTCCCTCTCCCTTGCTCTGGGTTGTATCCATTCGTCCCCATTCAGCCTTCTGTTTTAAGACGTTTACCCCCATCCAGGTGTCGATTTTTCCCTGGCGAGCGTTAGCGAGCCGGCATATTTGTTTAAAATGATTTTGACAGCAGGCTAAATTTATACATTTTTCGATAGACAAATGTCTCCGGCGAAGCCGGATTTCTCCATACAATGCTGGCTCGCTATCGCTCGCCAGGAAGAAATCGACACCTGGATGGGAATAAACGTCTTAAAACAGTAGGCTGAATGGGGCCGAATGGATACAACCCAGAGAAAGAGGGAAAAGGAGATAACCGAAGCAGGTGACCCCCTTAAGTAACCTTGAGTGAAGAGTGGGAAGCCTTATAGAGAGGAAGCGCTATCACCAACCTGTTAAGGGGAGATGTCCACTTGAGGCATTTTTGTCTGGTCTCCTTTCTCCCTCATGTTTAGCCCCCCATTGCTTTTCTAATTTTAAGAACTTTCGACCCATTTCTGTCAATTTTAAGACCTTTCGTGCCATTTAGGTTTCGATTTTATCCTGGCGAGCGATAGCGAACCTGTAATTTAAGAGGAACCGGCTTTCAGCCGGGAAATTTTTCTACCGAAAAATGTACAAATTTATCTTGAAAGGGGCTCAAGGGGGTTTAATCTGAAGCTTGAAGGATATCTAGGGACCAAACTAAAAACCTCCCCTTAACCAACACTTAAGGGGAGATGGGTCGCTTTTCTGGGCACCCTACTTCCTCATGGGCCGCTAACCCCATTAGTTTTCACATTTTAAGACGTTTGGCCCATTAGTTTGGCGATTTTGAGACCTTTCGCCCCATTTCTTTGTCAACATGAATTTTTATTCGTGTTATTTTTTTCCTGGCGAGCAATAGCGAGCCTCTAATTTAAGAGGAAAATTTGCGATTGAAAAATGTACAAATTTATCTTGGAGGAGGGTCTTGGGGAGGTGTTTTATTGAGGTCTAGGGAGGAAACTAAAAGAATAAGACAAAGCTTATAAAAGAATAAGACAAAGCTTATAAAAGAATAAGACAAAGCTTATAAAAGAATAAGACAAAGCTTATAAAAGAATAAGACAAAGCTTATAAAACACCCCAAAGAGCCCCTTCAAGATTAATTTGTACATTTTTCGATAGAAAAATTTCCCGGCCAAAGGCCGGTTCCTCTTAAATTACAGGCCAGCTATCGCTCGCCAGGAAAAAATCGACTCCTAAATGACACGAAAAGTCTTAAATTAACAAAGAAATGGGTCGAAAGGTCTTGATATCGCCAAACTAATGAGCCGAACGTCAAACAGTCTTAAAAGTAATGGATGGGGCTAAACATGAGGAAGAAGGGAGGCCATAAAAACGACCCATCCACCCCCTAAAGTTCCCACCCCCAACCAACAGATGCTATCAGACTACTTTCTTCCCATACCACCACCACCACCACTGCAAGGTTACCAAATCAAGTACGTTAGAGCGTAAGTAAATGCCGAAAATCGCTAGAATCATGCCACAATCTCTGGAATATCGCTCTGAAATGACTCAAATCTCCAGAATATCGCTAGAATTCATGCCGCTAGATGTAAATATGGGCCTCTAGATCAAAGTAAATACCTCTAAATTTAACGGGAAAGTAGCTAAATTGGCAACACTGTAAATATCTGTAGATTTAGCGGGAAAGTAGCTTGATTGGCAACACTGACCCACCACCAGTCCACCACCACCCTCCTCCTCTTTGTGTTGTTGTTGTTGTTATCTATCTTGCTCATCTACCAAGGTCAGGTTGATAAAAGAGACACTTGTCATGGTCAGATCCTTGCTAAGCTGAGTATAATGGTCTCATGATAGCTAAAATATACTGCCAAAGCTCGTCCTAATCCTAAAGAAGTTAAGTTCCCACCACAACAGATGCTATCAGAGTATTTTCTTTTCATACCACCACCACCTTTGTTGCTGTTCATCTATCAGGCTCAGGTTGGTATAAGAGACACTTTCCATGGTCACTATAGTCTATTCGCTGTAAGTAGGCGAGAAATCATGACCTCTAACCTCTGTAACCTAAAAAACGACTAGAGTAATCGAACTAACATTTCTACCATTTGGGAAGAGTCAGTCAAGGAATAGATGTGGAAAGTTACAGCCAATTTGCTCTAGTCCTTTTAGAGTTACAGAGGATAGAAGTCATGATTTCTCGCCTACTTACAGCGAATAGACTAATAATTGGTTAGTCCTTAATGTAAGTACCGGTATCTCGTTTATGGTTATTAGTTTGTATTCATTATATTGTCATATTATGTTTTACACTGGTAGATTGGCAACTATAATCTCTTATGTTTGGAATCCCATTACGCCATCAGACAGTACACATTACTCTATTGTTTTCCAGCTGATCGTAAATTGAGTCTCTTAGTAGCTGATTTCTCGATACTTAATGGCAATATATGAAACTACTATGGCTGTGTGTCGTATTAATGCCAAGTTTTCATAATTAACATCATATTTCGCTACACAATCTACCTTATAGACGAGTAACCAAGATAGAAACATGGCAATTTACCCTCAGCTGGAAAAAAATAGACTATAGGACCATTCGGCTGGGAAAGTGTAGATAGCAGAGAATGGGTTGTTTGTAGATAAAGGGAAGCTGTTGGAATGGCTTTGTTGTGCGTGTGTGTTTCTGTTGTTTATCTATCTATCTATCTATTGTCGGACGCCTTACTCCCCTTACGAGGGTGGCCATACACAGAATGCCCCCAAGCGGACCTATTCCCTGTGAGAGGGACAACCCGAGCCAGTTTAGTGAAGGACTTACAGGATTGACCACTCAATTTAGGATCCGTCCGACTCCGAGGCCCTCTGTGTATCTTGTTAGCACTATTTTTCTACAGTGGTGTTCGGCTAATCCATCCACTAACCTGCCTTACCCTTAGGTAAGCAGTACGGATTTGTATCAGGTTTAATCCCCTAGATAGGTTGCCAACCAAGGCTGACGAGTCCCATCCATGTTTATGTTTTTATTATTAGTCTGTATACGTCGTCGAGGTGTCCCCAGACTGGGTGCGAGCATGTGAGACACGCTAGGACTACCACACCCACTAAATACTCCGCCTTGGCTGGGATCGAAACCAGGTAAAGCAGATTCACTCGACCTCGCGAGATATATTCAGTGTTGCCAAAGGCAAATGTAGCGAGACATTGCTAATTATTAGCGAATATTGCCGATTTCTGTAGTACGGTAGTAACGGTACGGTAACTATGGACGCTTTGTGTTGTTGTAGTTGTAGTTGTCGTCGTCTATGCCAGCCTTACTCATCTATCAGGGGCAGGTTGGTATACGAGACACTTGTCATGGTCAGATCCTTCCTAAGCTGAGTATAATCGTCTAGTGATAGCCAACATAAAGTGCCAAAAAACACGTCATAGTCCTCAAAGGAGTTGAAGGGGGATGGTTCACTTTTTGGGCCATTTTTGCACGTATTCATTATTTTTCTAGTTTCCTCCCTAGACCTCCATCATTTTTGCACGTATTCATTATTTTTCTAGTTTCCTCCCTAGACCTCCCATCAAATTAAAAAAAAATGCTTCCATTAGATCCCTCTTCGAGATTAATTTGTACATTTTTCGGTAGAAAAATGTTCCGGCTGGTTCTTCCAACATTGCAGGCTCACTATCGTTCGCCAGGGAAAAATCGACACCTAAATAGCGCGAAACGTCTAAATATTGAGAAAGAAATGGGACGAAAGGTCTTAAAATCGACTAACTAATGGGGCAAACATCTTAACATCATTCTGAAAACTAATGGGGCTAAACATGAGGAAGAAACGTGACCAGAAAAACGACCCATGTCCCCTTAAGAGCTAAAATATACTGTCAAAACACACGTCATAGTCCTCAAAGAAGTTAAGTTCCCACCACCACAACAGATGCTATCAGAGTACTTTCCTCCCATACCACCACCACCACCCTCTTTGTGTTGTTGTTGTTGTTATTATCTAGCCATGCTTCGCAGGGGTGAGAGCTGCCCCCTCGAATAGCCTGCTGCATCAAGCACTGGCAGCAAACATACTCGGGGGGAGCAACTCTCGCCGAGGCCAATGAGGATGGCCGAAACAACTCCAGGTAGGCAGGTATGTCAGCCTTACTCTTCTATAAGGGCATGGTTGGCATGTAAGACACTTTTCATGGCCAGTCCCTAATCTAAGTCCCACGTATTTAGTTATTATTTATTTATTTATTCATTTGACGCAATTGTACCTGTAATTTCTTGAGACGCAATTGTACCTGTAATTTCTTGAGACGCAATTGTACCTCTATTTTCTTGAGACGCACAATACAGTTACCGTACGTTTTTTTTTTTTTTTTTTAAACACCTTCTTTATTTGGGTCTTTTCTTGTTATTTATTACATTTTACTTGGGTTATTTTTGTGGCATAGATTGTATGTCCAATCTATAGCCTACCTCAAAACAAGCCAGACAGACATTTTGCGTCATGTTATGTCTGGTTGCCGCCTTGGTGAGAACATACCCTTAACCTGTCAACTTGTAGTACCGTAGTAGCGCATCTTCTGGTGATGGACTTTGGAACTTAACCCTTTCAAGCTCCAATACGCGTTTCTGTTCTGTTTCTGGCTACTATTAGACAAGTTTATTCAGATTAGTAACGGTTTATGGAAGTCAAAGGGTTAATTGAGATAGTATTTACCCCTTTAATACCCACAGATACTTCCTAAACTGCATAAAATCGTCTAATGCTAGCCAAAATAAACAGCTAAAACGCATCAGAGCTTCAAAGGGTTAAGTGTATGCTTCAGTTTGTACTCTCAATACGTAACTTCAAAAAGAATGGTTGCTTACCGGTACTTCGGGGAAGAATGATAATAAAATAATAATTTTGGTGAAAGTGGAGCTTTACAGGTCTATATCTCCACCATTATTCAGTTTAGAGAAACAACTGAGTGTTAGGTGGATTATTAACCCTTTCACGCTCATATGACGCAGAGATTGCCAGATTAGCAATAAGAAATAGAGTTCTCTCACTCGAGCTGTCGCTTCAAACAGTCTACTGCACCAAATCACCACCCATAACGAGGGGCGTCGCGCTCCTTGGTGCCGCTAGAAGAGCGGCGAACACATCCAAAGGTATCCAAAGGTAAGGTATCATATAATTACCTCTCCAAAATTAGTTTTCTGCCCACAGCTAACTCAAAGACAACTGCAGAGGTTGAAGTAACTAAACTAAAGGTTTCTAAATACCCCTGATGGTAACAAAGGCTTTAAAGTATCCCCAATAGGCTCAACACAGCTAACTCAAAGACAACTGCAGAGGTTGAAGTAACTAAACTAAAGGTTTCTAAATACCCCTGATGGTAACAAAGGTTTCAAAGTATCCCTAATAGGCTCACAATCGCGTCATATGTATGTCGGAGAGGGTTAATTAAGAGAGGTTTTGTGTACTTCTTTCATTCCTAAAGACCCATCCTTGGGCTGCACAGAAGGGTCTAATTATGATAACCACAATAAACTCATGATTAAGCATTCTACTACTGAAAGGGTTCACATTAGTCTAGTCATTCTTGGAAGTTGGTGCGGTCACTTTGACTTGAAGCTTGTCCCGTTTCCTGCCAGATCATGTCCCATCCTGCCCCTCTATCCTAGGGGGGTGACAGGCTTTTTGTTTATCTCCTTTTCTCCCTTTCTCTGGCTTGTATCCGTTCGACCCCATTCAGCCTACTATTGTAAGATGTTTATCCCCATCCAAGTGTCAATTTGTTCCTGGTGAGCGATAGCGAACCAGCATTTTATGGAGAAATCCGGCTTCGCCGGAGAAATTTTTCTATCGAAAAATGTACAAATTTAGCTTGCTGTCAAAACAAAAATATATATATATGCTGGCTCGCTATCGCTCGCCAGAAATATATTGACACCTGGATATGGGTAAGCGTCTTAAAACAGTAGGCTGAATGGGGCCGAATAGATACAAGCCAGAGTAAGAGAGAAAGAAAGCGTGTGACCCCCCTTAACCTGCCTCTCAGAATCATGAGATATACACTTAGTTACACTTAGTTACACTTAGTTGTATTCCGTCCGTTAGTGACACAGTTGAGCTGGGGCTCCACTGCGACCAGGCAGCTCCCTTTCTTCCACTCTCCATTCCAGAAGTCGGTTGGAGTTGGTGCTGGGGTATCCTGGTGTTGGTGGCCGGTCCGGTATTTTGGCCAGCCACATGTCCAAGTGTTTCTTGAAGGTGTCTGGAGACACCCCGGTTATGTTCCTGAGAGGGGCTGGTATACAGTTGAACAGTCTGGTTCCATTGTATGTAAAGCTGTGATGGATCAGGGATTTGATTTTTTGTGTTGATCCCGGCGTAGTCCTCACATAGCACAGCCTCCCTCGCCTTTGGTGCTGAGTCTCTTGGATGTTTGGGTTTGGTACCTTTTTTTCCAAAATCTTCCAGACGTAGATGATGATGTATCTCTCCCTACGTCTTTGAAGTGAGTACAGCTGCAGCTCCTTAAGTCTCTCCCAGTAGTTAAAGTGTTGAAACCCATGGATTTTACTGGTGAATGTCCTCTGGGTGGCTTCAATTTCTGTTATTTCTCCTACTTTTTGGGGAGACCAGAGCTGGGAGCAGTACTCCAGTCGTGGTAGGACCAGTGACTTCCACAATGTTAGCATACACCTCTCATTTCTTGTGTGGAAGGTTCTCAGGATCCAGCCTGCTATTTGTTTTGCTGTTGTTGTGGCTTTGGTAATATGCTGGGAAAAAGTGGCGTCACTGCTCATATTTACTCCCAAGTCCTTCACTGTGTCCTTGGCGGTAATTTCTTGCTGTCCGCTTTTGTAGTTGGTGTCGTTTTGTAGTGCTCTCTTGTTCCCGTACCTTAGAAGCTCGAACTTGTCTCCGTTTAGGGCCATGTTGTTTTCTTCTGCCCACTTCAGGATTTTGTCCAAGTCTTGTTGTAGTAGCTGAGCATCATGTTGTGAGGTGATTTTCTTCATGAGTCTGGTGTCGTCTGCAAACGATGTGGCTGTTGAGTGTTCCAGGTCCCTGTCGATGTCTCCTATCATGATGAGGAATAGGAGAGGTCCCAGTACTGATCCTTGTGGTACTCCGCTGATGACCCCACCTGCTTCTGATAGGCTTCCTTGAACCGTGACTCTTTGTTTTCTGTTGGTGATGAAGCTATGGAGCCATCTTCCAAGGTCTCCCCCTATTCCCAGTGATTTGAGTTTATGTAGAAGGATCCCATGGTCCACCTTGTCAAAAGCTTTGGCGAAATCTAGATATATGACGTCTACATTTTCTCCGTCTTGAATATCCTGTAGGATTTTGTCGTAGTGTGATAGTAGTTGTGAGAGGCAGGAGCGGCCTTTTCTAAAGCCATGTTGCCCCTCGTTGAACGCCTCATTATCTTCCAGGAAGCTGACCATCTTAGCTCTTATTGTTCTTTCTATGATTTTAATAAGGTGTGACGTCAGCACCACTGGTCTGTAATTTTTGGCTATGCCTTTACTACCCCCTTTGTGTATTGGTGTGACATTGCCTTCTTTTAGGGATTGTGGTACATATCCAGTTTGGAGGGACTTGCTCCACAGCAGTTTTAGAGGCAGGGCTAGCTGATGTTTGCAGTTTTTTAGCAGTTGGGCATGAAAGCCGTCTGGTCCTGCTGCAGAGTTTGGTCCAATCTTGTCGATGGCTGCTATTATGTCCTCTGTTGATACTGTTACCGAGGAGAGTTGATGTGGTGTCTCTGGAGCGTTGCCAAAGAAAGTCGTTGCATTCTCGATTTTCTTGTCTTCATTTGGCGGGCTGAAGACACTTTCATACTGCTGTTTGAGTATCTTGGCCATTTCGGTTGGGTCACTCTCAAGTTCGCCCGTAGGTTTTGCAAGTGGTCCTATTGTTGTGGTGTTCCTGAGTCTCCTTTTTGCATATGCATAGAAGAATTTGCTATTTACTCGTATGTTTGCAACTGCTTGTAGTTCTTCGCGTGTTCTTTGCTCTTGGTGTGACCGGATGAGTTTACGTTCCACTTCATCAAGCTCTTCTTGTAGTTTGGTGATATTGTGCGCATAGCTGGTCTTCCTTTGCTTGGCTCTCAAGTACGTCCTTTTCTTCATTAGTATTTTTCTATCTCTGGGAATCTGCTTGATCTGCTTCCTGCTTGATTTGGGTGGTATGGTGTTTTTACAGGTCTCCAGGCATTGTTGCTGGAGGATACTGAGAGTTTCGTCGACGTTTTTATCTTCGAATAGTGCCCTCCAATCAGTTCCTGCCAGTTCTGCTCTCAGTCTGTCCCAGTCTATATCTTTGCTGTAGAAGTTGAGATCTTTCAGAGAGGTGCAGGGTATTTGGCTTGATTCCTGTTGACATCTTCTTGGTGGTGTGGCGGTTGGTGTGGGGGTTCTAACTTTGATGAGGCTGTGGTCGGACATTATAGTTTTTACAGTTTCGTACGAGTGTACCAGGTCGAAGTTGTTGCCAAATAGTAAGTCCAGTGTGTTGTTGCCTCTTGTAGGTTCCTCGATGTATTGCTTCATGTATGCAGTGTCCATGATAGTCATTAGCTCCTTGGCTTGCTGTTTTTCCTCCCTGGTTCCTCCATCTATTTTCATGGTTGCCCAATTGATGATGGGCAGGTTGAAGTCTCCTGTGATGATGACATCTGTAGCGGGAGTTGGAAGATTTTGTAGGAGTGATTGTATTTTCTCTGTGACCTCCTTGAAAATTTCCCCTGTGGTGTTTGGAGGTCGATACAAAATTATGATGAGCATGTCGGTTTGTCTTATGTGTACTGCTAGTAGCTCTGTTGTGCCGTTTGAGAATGCAACTAAAGTTTCGGTATTTGCAGCCATATCCTCCCTTAGGTAGAGTGCTACTCCTCCGTGGCTTCTGTCCTCTCTGTCGGCTCTGAATAGAGTGAAATTATGGATATTGATCTCTGCATCCAAAATGTTTTCGTTCAGGTGTGTTTCTGTGAGGGCTAGAAAAATTGAGTTGTCTTCCTCTGCAATTTCTCCCAACATAGGGACTTTACATTGATTGTTTCGTGGGTAAAGTCCTCTGATGTTGCCCACAACAAAACTAGTTAGTGGTAGTTGCACCTTCCTCTGTGGTTCATGTCTGGCCCCTCGGTTTGGGCTAGGAATCTATCCATAATCACTTGAGACCGTTTTTCCACTTCCAGAAGACGTCCCATTACTACCTCTAAAAAAGCACCTTGGTCGGGCATAGCCGTGTGTACCGCTGCTGGTCTGGCCTTGTGAGTTTGCTGGATGGTTGGCCAGCTTCTGAGGGCATTGCGTTGACTTTCTATTTTTTCCTCATATGTTGGTGTGTAAGCAAATTCCCTTTGAATGTGTCCTGTAGCGTGTTCCCTTGGTCTGTTGACGTTGTTTCTTGGCGTCAGTATTTTGGTTCCCTTGATGTGTGGAAGATTGCAGTCTCTCATAGTACATGCCCTTTTGTTGAGTGAGATTGATATAGGCATATATAAGTTACTGCGTAGCTGGTGGTTTGACTGGCTTTGTTGGGTTTCATGTACCGGGACCTGTCTATCTTTAGTGTGTGTGTGTGTACCTGGTAGTTACACACACACACACACACACACACACACACACACACACACACACACACACACACACACACACATATGCTCGTGAGTGTGTGTGTTTGTACTCAATACTACCGAACTCATACACCACACACACACACACACACACACACACACACACACACACACACACACACACACATGCTCGTGAGTGTGTGTGTGTGTTTGTACTCAATACTACCGTACTCATACACCACACACACACACACACACACACACACACACACACACACACACCCACCCACCCACATGCTCGTGAGTGTGTGTGTTTGTACTCAATACCACCGTACTCACACACCACACACACACACACACATGCTCGTGAGTGTGTGTGTTTGTACTCAATACTACCGTACTCACACACCACACACACACACACACACACACATGCTCGTGAGTGTGTGTGTTTGTACTCAATACTACCGTACTCACACACCACACACACACACACACACATGCTCGTGAGTGTGTGTGTTTGTACTCAATACTACCGTACTCACACACCACACACCACACACACACACATGCTCGTGAGTGTGTGTGTTTGTACTCAATACTACCGTACTCACACACCACACACACACACACACACACATGCTCGTGAGTGTGTGTGTTTGTACTCAATACTACCGTACTCACACACCACACACACACACACAGACACATGCTCGTGAGTGTGTGTTTGTACTCAATACTACCGTACTCACACACCACACACACACACACACATGCTCGTGAGTGTGTGTGTTTGTACTCAATACTACCGTACTCACACACCACACACACACACACACACACATGCTCGTGAGTGTGTGTGTTTGTACTCAATACTACCGTACTCACACACCACACACACACACACACACACACATGCTCGTGAGTGTGTGTGTTTGTACTCAATACTACCGTACTACTCACTCACACACCACACACACACACACACACACACACACATGCTCGTGAGTGTGTGTGTTTGTACTCAATACTACCGTACTCACACACCACACACACACACACACACACATGCTCGTGAGTGTGTGTGTTTGTACTCAATACTACCGTACTCATACACCACACACACACATGCTCGTGAGTGTGTGTGTTTGTACTCAATACTACCGTACTCACACACCACACACACACACACACACATGCTCGTGAGTGTGTGTGTTTGTACTCAATACTACCGTACTCACACACACACACACATGCTCGTGAGTGTGTGTGTTTGTACTCAATACTACCGTACTCACACACACACACACACACATGCTCGTGAGTGTGTGTGTTTGTACTCAATACTACCATACTCACACACCACACACACACACACACACACATGGTCGTGAGTGTGTGTGTTTGTGCTCAATACTACCGTACTCACACACACACACACACATGCTCGTGAGTGTGTGTGTTGTACTCAATAGTACCAACTCACACACACACACACACATGCTCGTGAGTGTGTGTGTTTGTACTCAATACTACCGTACTCACACACCACACACACACATGCTCGTGAGTGTGTGTGTTTGTACTCAATACTACCGTACTCACACACCATACACACACACACACATGCTCGTGAGTGTGTGTGTTTGTACTCAATACTACCGTACTCACACACACACACACACACATGCTCGTGAGTGTGTGTGTTTGTACTCAATACTACCGTACTCACACACCACACACACACACACACACATGCTCGTGAGTGTGTGTGTTTGTACTCAATACTACCGTACTCACACACCACACACACACACACACATGCTCGTGAGTGTGTGTGTTTGTACTCAATACTACCGTACTCACACACACACACACACACATGCTCGTGAGTGTGTGTGTTTGTACTCAATACTACCGTACTCACACACACACACACACACACACACATGCTCGTGAGTGTGTGTGTTTGTACTCAATACTACCGTTCTCACACACCACACACACACACACACACACACATGCTCGTGAGTGTGTGTGTTTGTACTCAATACTACCGTACTCACACACCACACACACACACACACACACACATGCTCGTGAGTGTGTGTGTTTGTACTCAATACTACCGTACTCACACACCACACACACACATGCTCGTGAGTGTGTGTGTTTGTACTCAATACTACCGTACTCACACACCACACACACACACATGCTCGTGAGTGTGTGTGTTTGTACTCAATACTACCGTACTCACACACCACACACACACACATGCTCGTGAGTGTGTGTGTTTGTACTCAATACTACCGTACTCACACACCACACACACACACACACATGCTCGTGAGTGTGTGTGTTTGTACTCAATACTACCGTACTCACACACCACACACACACACACACACATGCTCGTGAGTGTGTGTGTTTGTACTCAATACTACCGTACTCATACACACACACACACTCACTCTCTCTCTCTCTCTCTCTCTCTCTCTCTCTCTTTCTCTCTCTCTCTCTCTCTCTCTCTCTCTCTCTCTCTCTCTCTCTCAAGCCTTAATAAGTAAACCAATTTCAATCTGTATCCAACCCAAACGAGGTAAAACATAACTATCACTACAATATCCATCCTACTCGAGACTTTTATCTTTAAAGGGTGTGTACTAGGGTGTGTGCTAGCTTCATATAACAACAACAACAACAACAATGGCTGGTTGGTTGGTCATACACACATCATCAGGTCATTCATACCCTCCATCTAGCTTATATTATATTAATTATTATTATTATTATTATTATTATTATTATTATTATTATTATTTCTAGCTCATGTGTTTGTTTGTGTTTACTATTATATATCAATAATAATAATAATTATTACATTTAGCTTTAAGAGGGGTCACCTGCTTTATTTATCTTTCTCTCCTTTTCTCTGGCTTTTATCCATTCGGCCCCATTCAGCCAACTGTTTTAAGACATTTATCCCCATCCAGGTGTCGATTTCTTCCTGGCGAGCGATAGCGAGCCGGCATTTCATGGAGAAATCCGGCTTTGCCGGAGAAATTTTTCTATCGAAAAATGTACAAATTTAGCTTCCGGTCAAAAACAAAATATATATACCGGTATATATATATTATATGCTGGCTCGCTACCGCTCGCCAGGAAAATATTGACACCTGGATGGGGGTAAACGTCGTAAAACAGTAGGCTGAATGGGGCCTAATGGATACGAGAGGAAGGGAGAGAAAACAAAAAGCGACCCATCTCCCTTTAAAGGGTGTGTACTAGGATGTGCGAGCTTCATATAACACTGCCAACAACAACAACAACAACAACAACAACAATGGCTGGTTGGTCATACACACATCAGGTCAGTCACCCCCGACATCTAGCTCATGTGTTTGTTTACATTCGACATTAACTGTACATCATTCAACATTAACTGTACATCATTCAACATTAACTGTACATCATTGGACATTAACTGTACATCATTGGACATTAACTGTACATCATTGGACATTAACTGTACATCATTCGACATTAACTGTACATCATTCAACATTAACTGTACATCATTGGACATTAACTGTACATCATTGGACATTAACTGTACATCATTGGACATTAACTGTACATCATTGGACATTAACTGTACATCATTCAACATTAACTGTACATCATTCAACATTAACTGTACATCATTCAACATTAACTGTACATCATTCGACATTAACTGTACATCATTCGACATTAACTGTACATCATTCAACATTAACTGTACATCATTGGACATTAACTGTACATCATTCAACATTAACTGTACATCATTGGACATTAACTGTACATCATTGGACATTAACTGTACATCATTGGACATTAACTGTACATCATTCAACATTAACTGTACATCATTGGACATTAACTGTACATCATTCAACATTAACTGTACATCATTCGACATTAACTGTACATCATTCAACATTAACTGTACATCATTCAACATTAACTGTACATCATTGGACATTAACTGTACATCATTGGACATTAACTGTACATCATTCAACATTAACTGTACATCATTCAACATTAACTGTACATCATTCAACATTAACTGTACATCATTCAACATTAACTGTACATCATTGTTGACGGACTCCTTCATAATTTCTTAGTTGATTACACACCAACAACTACATTGTTTAATAGGGTTAAGGGGAGATTTCCACTTGAGGGACTTTTTTCTTGACTCCTTTCTCCCTCATGTCTAGCCCCCTTGCTTTTGAGATTTTAAGACGTTCGCCCCATTAGTTTGGCAATTTTAAGAATTTACGCCCCATTCTGTCAATTTTAAGATCTTTCGTGCCATTTAGGTGTCGATTTTATCCTGGCGAGCGATAGCGAGCCTGTAATTTAAGAGTAACCGGCCTTCGGCCGGGAAATTTTTCTACCGAAAAATGTACAAATTTATCTTGAAAGGGGGTCAAGGGGGTGAATTTTTTAGATTGCTGGAGGAGTAGGAAACAAACTAAAAACCTCCCCTTAAGTTATCTGTAAATTATGAGAGTTAAAACAGCAAACACAAATAGAATACATTTGATGGCCACCTTGACATTGACCCAGAATGTATTTATGTTTGGTGTATTGATGGTATAATTCTGTAGTTCAGGTGGTTCAACGTTACTACACTACACACACAAACAAACACATTCTGTAGTTCAGGTGGTTCAACGTTACTACACTACACACACAAACAAACACATTCTGTAGTTCAGGTGGTTCAACGTTACTACACTACACACACAAACAAACACATTCTGTAGTTCAGGTGGTTCAACGTTACTACACTACACTACACACACAAACAAACACATTCGTTCATTCACTCGAGAGCACGTACAATCGGGGTTATTAAGGGGAGGTTTTTAGTTAGTTCGCTAGACTTCCATCAAGCTTAACATTACAGCCCCTAGACCCCCTTTCAAGATAAATTTGTACATTTTTCGGTAGAAAAATGTCCCGGCCGAAGGCCGATTCCTCTTAAATTACAGGCTCGCTATCGCTCGCCAGGAAAAAATCGACACCTAAATGGCACGAAAAGTTTTAAAATTGACAGAAATGGGTCGAAAGTTCTTAAAATCGACAAACTAATGGTGCGAACGTCTTAAAATATCAAAAGCAATGGGGCTAACCATGAGGGAGAAAGGGGTCAAGAAAAAAATCCCTGAAGTGGATATCTCCCCTTAAGTGTTGTCATAGATTCCAGTGGTTTTCGCTCAAGAAGTGTTATTGGTATCTTTATAGTTACTGGGCAAAGTGCTTATCCCTCAGAGTATTAGTCAGTGTCCGAAACTTTATGAAATATCTGACAACACTTATTAACCTCGACTGTACACTCAGGCACCCCCTTTCCCCCAATCACACACAGACACTCTGTAACACATATACACATTACATACATGCATATATACAGTACACACACACACACACACACACACACACACACACACACACACACACACACACACACACACACACACACACACACACACACTGAAACAATGTAACATACACACACCCATTGTAACACATACAGACATCAGCCTTCACTGTGACGTATAAACTGACTATACCTGTGGCTCTACGTCTGTTACCTTGACAACCTCTCTCTCTCTCTCTCTCTCTCTCTCTCTCTCTCTCTCTCTCTCTCTCTCTCTCTCTCTCTCTCTCTCTCTCTCTCTCTCTCTCTCTCTCTCTCTCTCTCATTGCTTATTGTGGTTAAGCTATGCGCTTCAACACGCATCAAAGTGGGTTGTACAGTCATCTCTTTTCTCTCTCTCTCTCTCTCTCTCTCTCTCTCTCTCTCTCTCTCTCTCGTTATGTTTGTAGTGGTTATTCTCTTTAACACTGCTATCAAAGGTACAGTCATACACATATGTATTGTCCCACTTTGTTTATTTATATGTGTGTAAAGGAGACAAAAGGCAATTTACCTGTAACGAGTGTCTCCCCCAAAGCCAAAAGAGTGACAGAGAATCAAATTCAAGGCACGTTAAGGTCAAATGCCTGGACACACGAAGTTTAAAGCAGTTTAAGTCATAGGATGAAGGGAAAATTGACTGGGGGAGAGAGTTTCAGAGTTCACTTCTTGAGTAGAAGAAAAAATAAGAAAATTTGGCAATTCTTGGGTTGGAGAGCTGGACAGCATACGAGTGGGACTGTTGAAAGGCGGGTGCCTCGCCGACTAACTGATGTCAGGTTATGTGTTTATGTCAGTGTGTGTGTGTGTGTTAGTGTGTTGTTTGGTTAATGTCTGTTAACCCTTTCAAGCTCCGATACGCATTTCTGTTAATACTTTCTGGCTATTATTAGACGATTTTCATTCAGATTAGGAAGAGTATATGGAAGTCAGAGGGTGGATTGAGATACCGTAGTCTTTACCCTTTAAATACCCACATATCCTTCCTAAACCTCACAAAATCGTGTAATGATAGCCAAAATAAACGGCTAAAACGCGTCAGAGCTTCAAGGGGTTAATTTGTGGAAGGCATAATTAGCCATGGTTGAGGCAGATACTAAAGTTAAGGTGGGTCACCGGCTTTTTTTCTCTTTCTCTCCTTTTCTCTCTTTCCCTGGCTTGTATCCATTCGGCCCCATTCAGCCAACTGTTTTAAGACGTTTATCCCCATCCAGATGTCAAGTTCCTCCTGGCGAGAGATAGCGAGCCAGCATTGTATGGAGAAATCCGGCTTCACCGGTCATTTTTCTATCGAAAAATGTACAAATTTAGCTTGCTGTCAAACCAAAAATATATATATGCTGGCTCGCTACCCCTCCCCAGGAAAATATTGACACGTGGATGGGGGTAAACGTCTTAAAACAGTAGGCTGAATGGGGCCAAATGGATACAAGCAAAAGAGGGAGAGAAAGATATAAAAAGCCGGTGACCCACCTTAATTTGTGGAAGGCATAATTTTCCATGGTTGTTGTTGTTGTTGTTGTTGTTCCCCAAGCTGCCTGGCCGAACAGCCCCAAGGCCCCGAGCAAGGCCAAGGCCATAACCGAGCGCCCCCACAGAACCCTCCCTGCCGACCACAATAATGCCTGGGTGACCGAAGCCACTCCATGGCGGGGAGCTGAGGAGGGTGCGGAAACGCCCGGGAAACCAAAGCCCCACCCAGGGCCCTGTGCCCCTCAGCAATTATGAAGAGAAAGATGAAGGGCAAAGGAGAAATGTGACGCTTTGGCTTCCAATCTTGGTAGATTGGAAGGTCTGATAGACCAGCCCATCACCAATTTTCCATGGTTGAGGCAAGTAATAAAGTTAGTCTTATTGATTATAGTTATGGGGGTAAAGCCAGTGTCACACGAACGTTTTTTTCCGTTAATCCACGGAAGAGACGCCGTCACTTGAGATCTAGAAAATATATAAATAAAAGGAACAGTCAGAGTAAGCTATGGGTATGGCAGAGATCGCTCAGTTCTCACTCTGATAGACCAGCCCATCACCAATTTTCCATGGTTGAGGCAAGTAATAAAGTTAGTCTTATTGATTATAGTTATGGGGGTAAAGCCAGTGTCACACGAACGTTTTTTTCCGTTAATTTTCCATGAGCGAGTTTTTTCTGGTGATATTTAGGGATATTTTTTCATTGGAATCGGAAACTAGATCGAAGTTAGATTATGTTAGGTACCGGTATTTAAATTCTTATGGAACTTGTATTTTGAAGCTGCCAGACAACAATTGCCCGTAAAAATTGACGGAAAAATCGCTCGTGTGACACCGCCTTTAATCGATGAATCCATAGACACAGGTGTTGACTTTGGTGTGTGTGTATATTGCTTGAGTGTGTGTGCTGATTGATGTGTTTTATGCGTGTGTTGATAGTGTGTGGCTTTGTGTATGTGTTGATGGCAGTATGTGCTTGTGTATATAATAGTGTGTGTGTGTGTGGTTGTGTGTGTGTGTGTATGTGTGGTTGTGTAGGCCTATATAATATTGTGTGTGTGTGTGTTGATCTCAGTATGTGATGTGTGTACGTGTTGATGTGGGTGTACCTGTTGATGTCAGTATGAGCGTGTGTATATGTTAGTGTGTGTGTGGTTGTGTAGGCCTATATAATATTGTGTGTGTGTGTGTTGATCTCAGTATGTGATGTGTGTACGTGTTGATGTGTGTGTACGTGTTGATGTCAGTATGAGCGTGTGTAGATGTTAGTGTGTGTGTGTGTGTGTGGTTGTGTAGGCCTATATAATAGTGTGTGTGTGTGTTGATCTTAGTATGTGATGTGTTTGTGTAGATGTGTGTGTACGTGTTGATGTGAGTATGAGCGTGTGTAGATGTTAGTGTGTGTGTGTGTGTGTGTGGTTGTGTAGGCCTATATAATAGTGTGTGTGTGTGTGTGTTGATCTCAGTATGCGATGTGTGTATGTGTGTAGATGTTAGTGTGTGTGTGTGTACGTGTTGATGTCAGTATGAGCGTGTGTATATGTTAGTGTGTGTGTGTGTGTAGATGTTAGTGTGTGTGTGTGTGTGATTATGTAGGCCTATATAATATTGTGTGTGTGTGTGTTGATCTCAGTATGCGATGTGTGTATGTGTGTAGATGTTAGTGTGTGTGTGTGTACGTGTTGATGTCAGTATGAGCGTGTGTAGATGTTAGTGTGTGTGTGTGTGTGTGTGGTTGTGTAGGCCTATATAATAGTGTGTGTGTGTGTGTTGATCTCAGTATGTGATGTGTTTGTGTAGGCCTATATAATAGTGTGTGTGTGTGTGTTGATCTCAGTATGTGATGTGTTTGTGTAGATGTGTGTGTACGTGTTGATGTCAGTATGAGCGTGTGTATATGTTAGTGTGTGTGTGTGTGTAGATGTTAGTGTGTGTGTGTGTGTGTGTGATTGTGTAGGCCTATATAATATTGTGTGTGTGTGTGTTGATCTCAGTATGCGATGTGTGTAGATGTTAGTGTGTGTGTGTGTACGTGTTGATGTCAGTATGAGCGTGTGCAGATGTTAGTGTGTGTGTGTGTGTGCGTGCGTGTGTTGGTTAATACTAGTGATACTTCTTGGAAAGCTAGTGGCAGGTGGTAGCTCAATATTGATTATATTTAAGGGGTACCGTAACCCATCGATCCATCACACACACAGGTGTGGTATAATTATTCTCTCTCTCTCTCTCTCTCTCTCTCTCTCTCTCTCTCTCTCTCTCTCTCTCTCTCTCTCTCTCTCTCTCTCTCTCTCTCTCTCTCTCTCTCTCTCTCTTCATTGAGAAATAAATCATATGATGAAAGACTGAGAGAACTTGATCTATTTTCACTTAAGAAACGAAGGATGAGAGGCCAATTGATAGAGTGTTTTAAAAATCTAAAAGGATTCAGTAACATTAATCTAGATAACTTATTCAAAATAGCCGAAGACACAAGTCATCTTCAAGAGGAAACAATTTAAACTTATTAGGTCGGAGAGCGAATCTAGATACAACAACAAAAATCTTCACTCACAGTGTAATTGATGAGTGGAACAAACTTCCAAATACAGTAATAGACAGCTCCTCTATGGATACATTTAAGCAAAATCTAGACTCATACCACAGACAAATTGGTATGGAGTAGGCAGTAATTATCACCGTTATTATTTGTTCAGCTGAAGAGAGCGTTAGAAAACAAAACAAAACTAATACACAAATAAAAAATAAGAATAATAAACATCACTAAATATGTACATACTACTAAGGGTGATGAGTTGGATGATTCCAATTAACCCCAAAAGTTACATGCTGCTAAGGCGAAGGGTTGCATGATTTTTTTTTTTTTTTCTTCCTGTAAATTCCTTCTGGGGATTTCGAAGCCCAGCAAGGTTAATCACTTCCAACTTTTTCATGTACGGCAATTGCCGGAGGAAACGGAGGGTGGGGAGAGAGCCTTCTTCTTTTCTATCCTTTCCTTCAACTTTCCTTTTCTATCGGATATGCCATCTCTACTAGAATTAAGTCCTGACCACCTCGTTTGGATCGTAAGGTCTGTGTGGCCAGTGTATCTATGCTACCATCTCTCACCATCGATCTCTCTCGTCTCTCTCGTCTCTCTCTCTCTCCGTCGTCTCTCTCTCCGTCCCCATCATCCTCGTCTCCTCTCTCTCCTCTCCCATCTCTCTCTTTCCGTCCGTGTGTGTGTGTGTGTGTAGTAATCAGTCTTGTGAGAGTATATATAACAACAGTTCCTGGTAGCACATTATACTGGTGTTGAGCAAATTCATACATATTGATCCTATCAAAAAATAATACCGCATATATATATATATATATATACACATTATACATACATAGATATATAGATAGATATACTGTATACTGTATTATAATCATGTATAATTTAGCACCAAAGACCAAAATATGTATCCTGTACCAGTATAGCCGAATTTTGATAATGTGCACGGCCATATTGCATCGTAAAGAGCAGTATATTGAACCCCAGTGGTACCAATATGGCGAGATGTTGGCCGGTGTGAGGCTACGGACCTGTACGATAGGAGATGATTGCAACGTGCAGACTCCTCGCGAAGTGAACTCCTTAAGGGGGGTCAACCGTGTTTTGTTTTTCTTCGTTCTCTTTCCTCTCTCCCACTTTTCTCCTCATTTGCTATAGTATCCATGTCGGTACCCATTCAGCCAACTTGTTTTAAAGACGTTTAGTTAATCCCATCCAGATGTGCAATTTTTCTTGCCTGCGACGGGATAGCGGAGCAAGCAATGAATTGAGAAATCCGGCTTCAGAAAGAAAAAAGAAAACGCCGGAGAAATTTTTCTATCGAAAAATGAACAAATTTACCTTGCTGTCAAAACAAAAACATATATATACTGGCTCGCTACCGCTCGCTATTGGCACCTGGATGGGGGTAAACGTAGACTGAATGGGGACAATTGGATACAAGCCAAAGAGAGAGGGAGAGAAAGAAAAAACCAAAAAGCGAGGTGGGCTCCCTTAACCCTTCTGTACCGGCTAGGCCTACGTCACTTTAGCTTTATTATATCTATATGTATATGATTGTGTGCAGCTTAGGAAGGATCTATGGTAGTCAAGAGGGTTTAGTGAGATACTTCAAAGCCTGTTAAGGGGAGGTTTTTAGTTTGTTTCCTACTCCTCCAGCAATCTTAAAAAATCACCCCCTTGACCCTCTTTCAAGATAAATTTGTACAGTTTTCGGTAGAAAAATGTCCCGGCTGAAAGCCGGTTCCTCTTATATTACAGGCTCGCTATCGCTCGCCAGGATAAAATCGACACCTAAATGGCACGAAAGGTCTTAAAATTGACAGAAATGGGTCGAAAGTTCTTAAAATCGTCACAAATAATAATGGGGTCTAACGTGGTTAAAATCTCAAAGGCAATGTGGCTAAACATGAGGGAGAAAGGGGTACCAGAAAAAAATCCCTCAAGTGGAAATCTCCCCTTAATACTGTATACCACTTGCGAGTTTCATTCTATAAGGAAGTTGTAGCTGTAGACATCAATACATACGGTTTTAGTACAGTCGCGCTAATAAGTCATGTCCCAGCTGTCATTACGTTTGGCTCGCTCTGTGCTGTATTAATGTCTGTCAGATGTTGTTGAATAGGGTGGGTAAGTGTAGGAACATGTTTGTATATTTCACTCGATATGAAGAAATGAAGCTTAGATAATGGCTGATACCAATTATTGATCAAAACATACATGGTGCCGAGACATCACTTATTAGCGCCACTGTACATATAAAAATACAGAAAACCCAATTCCACATACTATTTATCCATCAGAAACCTACATAATATCGAGGTTTACAGACCGAACTTCCTTATAGCCTGAAACTCGCAAGTGGTCAATTGCCAGAGACCCTTCCTAAACTGAATACAATTGATTAGTAGTAAGAATAAATAATCCAAACCAGCGTGCCCCCCCGGGGGAGGTACAGAACGGGTTAATTAAGCCCCTGACACATGAGCCATTTTTCCAGATTTTTTTTTTTTTTTTTTTTTTTTTCAGGCAATTATTGTGGTCTGACCGTTTCTGAATTAAGGGGACATGGGCCGGTTTTCTGGACCACTCTCGCCCTCATGTTTAGCCCCATTACTTTTCAGATGTTAAGATGTTTGCCCCCATTAGTTAGTCGATTTTAAGACCTTTCGCCCCATTTCTTCGCCAATATTTAGACCTTTCGTGCTATTTAGGTGTCGATATTTTCCCTGGCGAACGATAGTGAGCCTGTAATGTTGGAAGAACCGGCCTCGGCCGGGAAATTTTTCTACCGAAAAATGTACAAATTAATCTAGAAGGGGAATCTAATGGATTTTTTTTTTTTTTTTAATTTGATGGGAGGTCTAGGGAGGAAAGCAGAAAAATAATGAATACATGCAAAAATCGCCCAAAAAGTGAACCATCCCTCCCTTAATGGTATATATAATTACAGTCTTTTAAAATCATGTAGTAAGAGAGTCTAGTTGTCGATTCCAATGCGGTAATACCAATAATTACTACGAGAACAACATTTGCTCATCGAAAATTGTCAGAAAATGCGCTCGTGTGACACCGGCCTACGACCACATTCTTAAGGGGAGATTTCCACTTGAGGGATTTTTTTCTTGACTCCTTTCTCCCTCATGTATAGCCCCATTGTTTTTTTATTTTTGAGACGTTCGCCCCATTATTTTGACGATATTGTAAGAAACGTTCGCGAGACCCTTTCTGGTCAATTTTTAAGACCTTTCGTGATGCCACTTTAGGTGTCGATTTTATCCTGGCAAGTACGATAGCGAGCCTGTAATTTAAGAGACCGCCGGCCCTTCAGCCGGGAACATTTTTTCGCACCGAAAAAAGAATGTACAAATTCATCTTGGGAAAGGGGCTCAAGGGGGAGTAATTCTTTAATTGCTTGATGGGACCTAGAGACCAACTACAAACCTCCTTAACACGATGGCGCCACTTTATATAAAACGTGGTAGCTTTAATATCAACCCATATATAGAGTATAGAATATATATATAATAGATAAATATATTAAGATATATAAGATATATATAGATATAATATAATATATATATTTATATATTATATATATAATATCCGTACACAAGTTGATTAAAACCCCTCTGTACCGGCGACGTCTGTTTAATTTTATTCCGGCTACTTTTAGACGATTTTATTCCGTTCCAAAAGGGCCTGGACCAGTAATTACCGGGCTTTGAACTCTGACCCTTGTAACTACCACGGATCCTTCTAAAACTGCGAACAATCGTATAACCATAGCTAGCCTACAGTAGATCAGATGGAGGGATAAGCCTTTGCAACGGCACCTCGTAACTACTTTCGAGTTTTTCCTATTTTTCTGAAGAGTGTAGAGAGAGGGGGGAGAAGGGGTGTTGCAGAGAGAGGAAGCTGTTGGAGTGGCTTTGTTATAACAATATTTAAATGAACGTGCCGGGTACAGAAGGGATTAATACTATCCAATAGCTTAGTATTATTATTTTTTTTTTTTTTTTTTTTTTTTTTATATAGGCTATACTGTATATATCGGTATATAGTAGTCGTATATATTATATATCTATAGATATTATAATTATATATATATATATATATATATATATACTGTATATATTTGTTTGTTTACTGGCAATACTACAATGTGTAATGTAAGGTCGTCATGCAGTGTAGGTATCCAAGATGTTGTTCTGTACCACTTTCTCGTGTGTGTGTGTGTGTGTGTGTTGTGTTTGTGTGTGTGTGTGTTGTGTGTGTGTGTGTTTGTTGTGTTTGGTGTGCGCAGTGGCGGTGTGTGTGTGGGTGTGTGCTGTGTGTGTGTGGTGTTTTGGTGTTGGTGTGTGTTGATATCAATGTATATAAATGTGTCGTTGTTGTGTATGTTAAGGGGGGGGGGGGTCACCTCCCTTTTTTTATCTTTCTTTTCCTCTCTCTTTGGCTTGTATCCATTCGGCCCCATTCAGCCTACTGTTTTAAGACGTTTAACCCCATCCAGGTGTCAATATTTTCCTGGCGGGCGTTAGCGAGCCAGCATGTATATATTTTTGTTTTGACAGCAACCTAAATTTGTACATTTTTCGATATAAAAATGTCTTCGGCGAAGCCGGATTCTTCATACAATGCTGGCTTGCTATCGCTTGCCAGGAAGAAATCGACACCTGGATGGGGATAAACATCTTAAAACAGTAGGCTGAATGGGGCCGTTTGGATAGAAGCCAAAGAGAGAGGGAGAAAAAGATAACAAAAGAGAAAAAAAAAAAAAAGAAAAAAGAAAAAAAAAAAAGAAAAAAAAAAAGAGATAAAAAAGAGAGGTGGGCCCCCTTATATAAGACCGTCATGCAGTGTAGGCAGCCAAGCCCTTGTTCTGTATCACTTTCTCTCTCTCGTGTGTGTGTGTGATATCAGTATATGTATGTATGTGTGTGTGTGTGTGTGTGTGTGATGTGATGTGTTATGTGTTGATGTATGTAATGTACATGTATGTGTGTTGTGTGTGTGTGTTAATGTTAATATAGCTCATGTGTATATTATAAGACCGTCATGCAGTGTAGGTATCCAAGTCCTTGTTGTGTGTGTGTGTGTGTGTGTGTGTGTGTATGTATGTATGTATGTGTGTTGTTGTGTGTGTGTGTTAATGTTAATATAGCTCATTTGATAGTATTTATAAAGACCGTCCATGTCAGTGTAGATATCCAAGTCCTTGTTGTGTACCACTGTGTGTGTGTGTATGTATGTGTGTTAATGTTAATATAGCTCATGTGTATATTATAAGACCGTCATGCAGTGTAGGTATCCAAGTCCTTGTTGTGTACCACCCGGGGGGGGGTGGTGTTTGTGTGGTGGTTTTTGGGTGGGGTTGTTGTGTTTTTGTGTGTGTTGTGGTGTGTGTGTGTTGTGTGTGATGTATGTGTGTTGTGTGTGTTTGTTAATGTTAATATAGCTCCTGTGTATATTAATGAAGACGTCATTGCAGTGTAGTATCCAAGTCCTTGTTTGTGTGTGTTGTGTTTGGTTTGGTGTGTGGTATGTATGTCTGTCATGTATGTGTGTTGTTGTGTGAATGTGTTGTTAATGTTTAATAGTAGCTCATGATGATATATTTAAGACCGTCATGCAGTGTAGGTCATCCAGTCCTTTTGTTGTGTTGGTGTGTGGTGTGTGTGTGTGTGAATGTTAATCTAGCTCATTGTATATTATAAGACCGTCATGGCCAGTTTTTTGGTAGAAAAAGGGTATCCAAGTCCTTGTTGTGTACCACTGTGTGTGTGTGTGTGTGTGTATGTATGTGTGTGTGTTAATGTTAATATAGCTCATGTGTATATTATAAGACCGTCATGCAGTGTAGGTATCCAAGTCCTTGTTGTGTGTGTGTGTGTGTGTGTGTGTGTGTGTGTGTGTGTGTGTATGTGTGTTGTTGTGTGTGTGTGTTTGAATGTTAATATAGCTCATGTGTATATTATAAGACCGTGCATGCAGTGTAGGTATCCAAGTTCCTTGTTTGTGGTGTGTGTGTGTGTATGTATTGTATGTTGGTGTGTTTTGTTGTAGTTGGGGTGTTGTAATAAGGTTATATAGCTCATGTGGTATATTTATAAACCGTCCATGCAGTGTAGGGTTCCAAGAGTCCCATTGTGTGTGTGTGTGTGTGTGTGTGTGTGTGTGTGTATGTATGTATGTGTGTTGTTGTGTGTGTGTGTTAATGTTAATCGCCATGTGTATTTACTAAGACCGGTACATGCAGTGATGTATCCAAGTCCTTGTGGGTAGCCATGTGTCCCATGTGTGTGTGGTGTGTGTGTGTATGTTTGTTGTGTGTGTAATGTTATATAGCTCATGTGTACATATTATAAGACCGTCCCATGCAGTGTAAGGTATCCAAGTCCTTGTGTGTGTTGTGTGTGGTGTGTGTGTGTTGTGTGTGTGTGTGTGGTAATGTATGTATTTTGTGTTGTTGTGTGTGTGTGTTAATGTTAATATAGCTCATGTGTATATTATAAGACCGTCATGCAGTGTAGGTATCCAAGTCCTTGTTGTGTACCACTGTGTGTGTGTGTGTATGTATGTGTGTTAATGTTAATATAGCTCATGTGTATATTATAAGACCGTCATGCAGTGTAGGTATCCAAGTCCTTGTTGTGTGTGTGTGTGTGTGTGTATGTATGTATGTGTGTTGTTGTGTGTGTGTGTTAATGTTAATATAGCTCATGTGTATATTATAAGACCGTCATGCAGTGTAGGTATCCAAGTCCTTGTTGTGTACCACTGTGTGTGTGTGTGTGTGTGTTGTTGTGTGTGTGTGTTAATGTTAATATAGCTCATGTGTATATTATAAGACCGTCATGCAGTGTAGGTATCCAAGTCCTTGTTGTGTACCACTGTGTGTGTGTGTGTGTGTGTTGTTGTGTGTGTGTGTTAATGTTAATATAGCTCATGGGAGTGTATAGTATAGACCGTCATGCAGTGTAGGTATCCAAGTCCTTGCGTTGTGTACCACTGTGGTGTGGTTTGTGGGTGTGTGTTGTTTTGTTGTGTGGGTGTTAATGTTAATAGAGCTCATGTGTATATGTATAGAGACCGTCATGCGAGTGTAGGTACCCAAGTCCCTTGTTGATGTACCACTGTGTCTGTGTGGGTGTTTATGTGTGTTGTTGTGTGTGTGTGGTTACGTGTTTAATATAGCTCAGGTGTATATTAATAAGACCGTCATGCAGTGTAGGTATCCAAATCCTTGTTGTGTGTGTTGGGGTGTGTTGTGTGTGTTTGTTGTGTTTGTGTGTGGGTGTGTGTGGTGTGTTTGTTTGTTGTTGTGGTGTGGTTTAATGTTAATATAGCTCATGTGTATCTTATAAGACCGTCATGCAGTGTATGTATCCAAAGTCCTTGTTTGTGTACCAACTGTTGTGTGTGTGTTGTGTGTGTTTATTTTACCTATATTGTAGTATACAGGAGTATAAGGCTTTTTTAGGGCTCGTATTGTCCCGCCTTCCTGAGTTACAATTATCTAACTTTGCCTTAAAAATATGAATGTTTTTTGGCACACACACTTCCTCGTCCCACTGATTCCATTTACTTATACTTCTGTAAGGGAAACTAGACTTTCTCACATCTCCTTTTACATCTTCCTTTCATTAGCTTATATCTATGCCCCCTAGTTCTAACCCATTATCTTTCCACACTATAACCCTTCTTGTCCACCTTTTTTCGAGTGCCTCTCACACATTTGTACATCATAATCATATCGACCCCCCCCCCCCCCCCTCTCTCCCTCCCTATCCATTAGAGATGGTAAATCTAATTTCTTTAATCTCTCCTCATAATGGTAATTTCTCTCGATTTCTGGTATCATCCTAGTTTGCAGCTCTCTGACACCTTCTCCAGCTTCTTATATGCGTTATTTTATTGTGGTGCCCACACCACTGCCGCATACTCCAGTCTTGGTCTCACCAATGTTTTTATTATTTTTTTCTCCAGCCATCTCCCTCGTTTAATATAGTTAAAGACTATTTTTATTCTCGTTTAGCAGTCCATAGTGGTTCTCCCACTGATCTTTATTAATATGATTCTCAGGGTGAAAGATCACTCCTAACGGTTATCCCTAAGTCCTTTTCTCTTTCTCTCTGATGGGTTAATATGTTTTCTCCTAACTTATATTCCGTATGAGGCCTTCTTTTTACATTACTCCCATTTCCACTACATGACATTTATTTGTGTTGAATTCCATTTTCCACTTCTTGCTCCATTGATCTATCCTATCCAAATCCCTCTGTAATTCCCTACCACTGTTTTCATCTTCTATACGCTTCATGATCTTGGCATCATCTGCAAACATATTCATAATTCAGGGTTGTTGATTTTTTTGATTTTTGTTTTTAAATAAAAAAAAAATAAAAAAATCATTGATTTATTTGATTTTTTTTATTTATTTTATTTTTTTTATTTTTTTTATTTTTTTAAAATATCCCCCCGCCCTATTGAGTAGTAATTCAAGTAGAGGAATTTATAACATACAATGTACTCTTTTGAAGTTGAAAGGTAATACTGTATACATATATATTTGTAATTTAAAATAAAAGGCTATCAGTTATATTGTGTAGCTACATCATGTACCAGTATTACTACTATCTTACAATGAACCAATGCCTAGCCTACACACTTCTGAATGAAAGCATGATATCTTCAGAATTCTTTTTATCATTGATTATCACAGATAAAAAAATATAAAACAAATAAAAAAAATCATGATTTTTTTGGTGGAAACAAATGTTTGAATTTAATCAAGTGATTTAAAAATCAAATTTGATTTATAATATCAACTCTGCAACTCTGATTCATATATGCATTTATTATCCTTATGGCATGGCGTTAATGTCTATTAGAAACATTATGGGAGCCAGCACCTGCTCCCTGCGGACATCCACTTGTGACATCTCTTCCACCGTAGAAAATTGGTAGTCTCGATGCATAGTAGTCCTCATCTGTCTCCCCTGAAAGACTAGTCCTCTATCCAATTTAACAAACTACCCTGAATCCCTCCATACTCTTTTAATTATCCACTTCAGCCTG
>CM064504.1:73815788-73857515 GCA_032716605.1 Paralithodes platypus | reverse complement strand
GCTTTTTATGGGCCTGGGTCGACCTGGGTGTACCCAGGTCGACCCAGGCCTGTTTCTGTTTTCGCGATTTTGAGACAGGTCTGACCAAAAGATCGGGAAAATTGAGCCTGACTTTACCCAGGCTGGATTAGGGCCCTCTGATTGGCTGAGAAATATCAATATGGCTGTTCCAATAAAGAGGCACTGATAGAGGATTTTCTGCCTTTTTTCTCTATTCTGAATATTAGACAAGGACAAAGTGTATCCCCCTAAAATCAACAATGTTAACTCCCTTACATAAATCAACAATGTTAACTCCCTTACATAAATCAACAATGTTAACTCCCTTACATAAATCAACAATGTTAACTCCCTTACATAAATCAACAATGTTAACTCCCTTACATAAATCAACAATGTTAACTCCCTTACATAAATCAACAATGTTAACTCCCTTACATAAATCAACAATGTTAACTCCCTTACATAAATCAACAATGTTAACTCCCTTACATAAATCCCAGATCCCTACTAAATCTTCCAAGATTGCATGGTCAGGGCAAAACATCCAAGATCTTGTGGAAAAAAGCCAAGCACTCGTATCACTGGGAACGAGTTCTTCACCGTACCCCACATTTTCCGCCATCTTGTTTGTTGTCATATGTGACGTCAGCATCACCCAGGTCAACCCAGTCCAACTCGGTACCCCGGGTTGACTTTACCCAGGTACACCCAGTCCCAAATGACGTCACTGGCTCGCGAAAACATCCACTGGGCCTGGGTCGACTCAGGTACACCTAGGTACAGGGACTCGGGGAAACTGAGCTGACCCGACCCAGGTATACCTGGGTGTACCGAAAACGCGCCTATTAATGAGCAAATAATAACGACCTATCTTCCCTTAAGGGGGTTGACCTGTTTTTGTTCTGTCCTTTTCTATCTTTCTCTGGCTTGTATCCATTTGGCCCTATTCAGCCTACTGTTTTAAGACGTTTATCCCCATCCAGGTGTCAATTTCTTACTGGTGAGCGGTAGCGAGCCAGCATATTTTTTATTTTTGTTAGACAGTAGGCTAAATTTGTACATTTTTCGATAGAAAAATGTCTCCGGTGAAGCCGGATTTCTTCATATAATGCTGGCTTGCTATCGCTCGCCAGGAAAAAATTGACACCTAGATGGGGATAAAAGTCTTAAAATAGTTGGCTGAATGGGGCCGAATGGATACAAGCCAGAGAAAGAGAGAAAAGGACAGAAATAACAAAAAGCAGGTCACCCCCCTTAAACAGAGTAATGTTGACCAGAGTGCTACACACATATTGTAGTTATCTCAACACGGGTTAAAGGTAAGGCGTGCAATACATACATGAGGAGAGACAGTGACTCCTGCAACACTCACCTGCAAAGAAGAATAATGTCATTAATTATTGTGGAATAGATACGAGCGGGTTTATAATAAATATAATCGTGTTTATTGGAACCACGTAAATACACTATGTACTGTACGGCCGGCATATTTTTCTACCGAAAAATGTACAAATTTATCTTGAGGGGTCTAGGGGGTGTTTTTTTAAAGTTTGAAGGTCTAGCGAGGAAACTAAAAAATAAATGAATTAATAGACCAAAAAAAAAAAACAGCCACTAGCCCCTTAACCTCTGCAACTCAAAAGGGGCTAGAGCGAATGGGCTGTAAGTCTCCACACCTATTCCCTGGCTGACCCTTCCTAAATGGTAAAAATAAAAACCCTATCAGCTCGATTACGGTAGTCGTTTATTGTGAGTTAGTGAGGTTAGTGGTCCAGATTTTCGGCCTAACTATAATAAATGGACTAAACTAGCCCCCCCCCCCCCCCCCAGCCAACGATTCGTCAATAAGTTATGGTAAAATATGCAAATGGCAGGCACTGGTTGTTAATTAAATTTGTCATGCGCTTGATGTCTATACTGATGGTAAATAATAGCATAGGCTGAAATGTAAATGTGTGTGTGTGTGTGTGTGTGTGTGTGTGTGTGTGTGTGTGTGTGTGTGTGTGTGTGTGGCTGGCGAGTGATGGTACAGGGTGGGAAGTATATGTTATTCTCTCTCTCTCTCTCTCTCTCTCTCTCTCTCTCTCTCTCTCTCTCTCTCTCTCTCTCTACACGTGATGTTAGGCAGCGCAAATAAATAACAAAGCAATATTACTTAAGAATATAAAGGTTACCCTCCCATAAATTATTTCTAAGCTTAATAAAACGCGTCTAACACTAGCCAGAATAATAACAAAATGCGTCCCCAACTACCGAAAGGGTTAACCAAAACACAAACCATCAACTATTAAATGTAGAATAACAAATTTCCTCAAAAAAACGTTTCGTAGTCTCGAGTAAAATGTTAAAAAGAAAACGGAGGGTTGCTGGAGATGGCATGGGTAACTTCACTATAATATCAAAACAAAACCCTAAGATATTATTGTGTACAATTGCCCAAATAAGTTCTGTTCCCCTCGGTGATCTTATACATGGAAATATAATGCGTCTGGTTGAATTAGGAGTGCAGTTTCTTATCGTGGTTAACTCATCTGACTAGTCAACTGATAATTAAAAGAAACCCCACTCGCAATTAATGAATACTTTCATGTATAACTAATGGGGCTAAACATGAGGGAGAACAAGGGACTGGAGTTTTCGAAAAGGGGCTCCAGTCCTGACGTTATTCTTGACTTACAGTGTGCTGGCTTAATAATCCAGAAGGGTTGATAGCCTCTGAAGTCCCATTTTAACTACCGGTACCGGTAACTATTGAAGGATAAGGGGGTCCAGGAAACCCCACCATTAACCCTCTCCGACATATGACGCGATTTTGAGCCTATTGGGATACTTTAAAGCCTTTGTTACCATCAGGGGTATTTAGAAACCTTTAGTTTAGTTACTTCAACCTCTGCAGTTGTCTTTGAGTTAGCTGTGGGCAGAAAACTAATTTTGGAGAGGTACCGGTAATTATAAGAGTGAGAGAACTCTATTTCTTATCGCAGAGAGTGGTATCGGCCCCCGTATAGTGGTACATGCTAACCGAAATGTCTATCCGTCTGTCTGTCCGTCCGAGAACTACTCCTAGACCGTATGAATAATTTCACCAAACTTAACACGAACCTTCGGTGCGTGAATGCGACGGTAATTAAAAAAAAAAAAAAATATTTTGCAATAGTTATGATTTTAGGTCCAAAAGATGGTTTTGCCCCCCCACCCCGGTACCTATTCCCTGGGCACCCACACACACAGGGAATCCGCACAGAAATCCACACATCATACACATGTCTCAGATGTGATGATAATGGTGAGACGTCTGTCTGTCTTTCCTAGTCTTGTAGTGGTAGTAATGGTGACAATACTAGTAGTAGTGATGATGGTCATAATAGTAGTGATGATGGTTGTAGTGATAATGATGACAGTAGTGTTGATGGTAGTGACGATGGTGACAGTAGTAGTGATGATGGTCATAATAGTAGTGATGATGGTTGTAGTGATAATGATGACAGTAGTGTTGATGGTAGTGACGATGGTGACAGTAGTAGTGATGATGGTCATAATAGTAGTGATGATGGTTGTAGTGATAATGATGACAGTAGTGTTGATGGTAGTGACGATGGTGACAGTAGTAGTGATGATGGTGACAGTAGTAGTGATGATGGTGAGTAGTATTGATTATGGTGAAAGTCAGGGGAAGACGTATGGATTTATCTCTCCGTGGGGAACAGCAATTTAGTGAGGGAAGGGGTATTGATGGAACTGTGATACAATCAACAGAGTGAGCGGGAAATTACGGTGACTTGGTATTGAGTGAAAATTTGGAGTTATATCTAACCAAAATTAAACAAGTGAAAGAAGAGACGGAATTTTGAAGAGTGATGTACCGGGCAAGGGACAAGGGCCGCACCCTCTTGACCACTGCCAGCACCACTCAGTATCACCCGTGGGTAAACCCCCTCCCCCCTTCCCCCACCCACACCCAACCCACACCCCTGCTGTCATCATGCCAGCGCATGGAGATACGAATCATGGAGAAGTGAACCTAATCATTCTACATTTCACTGATGCAGAAAAGACAACTATATTGCTGAACATCTGAGGAATATAGTGAATACTTATTGTGTGTGCTCTAGACATCTCTCATACCCCTTACCGTACCACCCTACCCTACCCTACCCCCCTCCTACAGGCCCTTACTCCACCCCTCCTTACCCCTTACCCATACCCCACCCCCTCCTACAGGCCTGCCCTATACCACACCTGCTATCTTACCCAGTGACCTGTGACCCTCTCTCTCTCACTCTCGCCCTCTCTACCTCTATTGCTAGCTGTCTCTCTCTACCTCATCTCCAGAGTTCAATTAATCACCTTCAAAACCACAGGGACATTATCTCTCTCTCTCTCTCTAGTCTCCACTGATCAACTAATCACTTTCAACATCAGTGAATAACACTATAGCCCCCCCCCCCCCCCTTACCTCCTCTCTCTCTCTCTCTCTTCCCTTACTTTACTGCCCCATTCCATCACTGCCCTTTACTTTGCTGCCCTATTCCATCACTGTGAACTGTCCCTGGCTAATAGTCTTAAGGCTGGACCACTCACTCTCAATCACACTCTTTATCTCTATCTTGTCATCCTGTTTAATTGTTTACTTAGTTTGTGTATGTCACGTAGCAACAACAAATTATACAGACACAACACAACAATCTTACACATACATCCCACCAGTCTGTCAGGGGGAATATCAAATATGACAAACAATCATACTAATACGAAATAAACACTGTAGTACAACAATATATGTAGACATACCGAGAAAAAAATTGAGTATTGCTACACAGGTTATGTACGGACGATAAGGTAAACTAATAATTATTTAAGTAACACTGATTTTTGGACACAAAAGCGCTTTTATCTTCTTAGTTAGGCACTGCTTAATAGCTTCCTAGAATATTCGTTAGGACCTGTGAACCTGCCTACAGTTATCCTAGACCTACTATTTAAGGACTTAGTAGAGGAACGGACAGAAATGTGGATATATTAATGAGATAAGGATAAGATGGAGGACGAGGACAGCTCAGACGAGGCTCCATCACAAAGGTCAAAAAAATACAAAAAATGCTGCATATCATATGTACCAAACGTGAACACAACTGTGAGCAATGCAGTTGTGTGAGAAGAAATAAAATTTGCACAGACTGTAATAAAGGGAACAATTGTCGTAACCCTTTAGGTAGAGCAGGAACGAGTGGAGAGACGGCAGCAAATTCACAGAGTGAGCAACGGGAGGCAGATGAGGGAGGCCGTCAGGGTGGCAGGGAACCCGAAACAATAAGGGGAGAAGCAAGGGACTCAAGGGTCCCAAGAGAGACAGAAGAACCCCAAGAAGCGGAAAGTAATGAGGAGCCAGCAAGAGAGGGAGACGACAACCGAGACGGAAGAGAGGATGGCAGGCCTCCAAGGGGGCCAAATAAAGCAGGCAGAGGTGGAAACATACTCTGGAAAGGATTCCGGGAAGAGGAAGTTAGAATTTGGATAAATGCAGCTTACTCAGAAATAGTATATTGGTCTGCACACAACTTTTTCAACCCACCAAAATGTGGTGCCACCACCAACATGCTGAACGATATGACAAAGCTCATTTATAACTATGTCTATGACAGACCTTTAGCTCCATATGTTCTCAAGATAATTTTCAGCATTCCACATCTCTTCTTGCAAAAAACTCACCACAAATCTAATCAAGGCGTAAATGTGACTGCGCTAACAAGAAGAATGAAATTATGGAATAACAAGATGGATGACTTACTCAATGGAGCCAGAGCATTACAAGGGAGACTAGGCAGGCGGCGGCAAAAAAAGGAAAACAATGAAGACGAGGCCAGGAGATTCGGCGACCAGATGAGACAAGGAAAAGTGGCACCTGCAATAAGGTCCCTGACAAAGGAGGCAGCTTGTGGGTTGCTGCCTATCACAAGTGAAACCATCCAAATGTTGAAAGAGAAACATCCACAACCTAGTGTCCACGAGAGTCAGAGTCTAGAGGGTGATTATATACCACCGAACACCGTCATATACGAACGAATCACAGGCGAAATGATTTGGAAAAAGGCTCTAGGGACACAAGGCAGTGCAGGCCCATCAGGGCTGGATGCAAACGGCTGGAGGACAATCCTGAGTAGAGTAATCTTCGGACTAGCAGCAACAGACTTATGTAGGGCTCTGGCAGCTCTTGCAAGAAAGATGACCACCCAAAATTATCAACATTTGGAGGCTTACACAGCTTGTCACCTAATACCTTTAGACAAGAATCCAGGGTGCAGACCAGTAGGAGTGGGTTAAGTGCTGAGAAGAAGAATCGGAAAATGCATAATGGAAGTGGTGAAAGACGATGTGCGGTCAGCGGCCGGTAATCTCCAAGTGTGTGCCGGCCACCAAGCAGGGGGAGAGGCAGCAATTCATGCCATAAGAAAAATATATGAGCAAGTGGACTGTGAAGCTGTGCTGCTAGTGGATGCAACAAACGCCTTTAACACCATCAACAGAAAGACGGCAATACAAAACATCAAAGTAAAATGCCCCAGCTTTGCCACCTATGTAGAGAACACCTATAAAAAGCCTGCGGACCTCTTCATAGTAAACAACCAGAACACACGAAGGGGATCAACTCTGAAATCAATGGAAGGAACCACACAAGGTGACCCAGTAGCAATGGCAATGTACGCTTTAGGTCTCTGTGTTGCTAACCTTAACAAGCCATGAGGTGACGCAAGTCAAGCAGGTGGCCTATGCAGACGATCTCACTGGAGCGGGAAAAGTCAACAATCTCAAGCACTGGTGGGAGCAAATATCAGAGGTAGGACCAGAAATAGGGTACCATCCAAATGCCAGAAAGTCAATACTAATAGTAAAACCAGAACATTATGAAAGGGCGGTAGAAGCTTTCAGCGGTAGTGAAGTGGTAGTAACAAAGGACGGACAGCGTCACCTTGGGGCGGTGATCGGCACGGAAGAGTTCAAGAACAAATACATAGAGGAGGTCAGAGTATGGGTAAAACAAATTGTGAAACTGGCCAATATTGCAAAGACGGAACCACAGGCCGCGTATTTGGCATTCACATATGGGGTTAAACATCGCTGGACCTACTTGATGCGAACCGTTCCAAATGTGAACGCATTACTTCAACCGCTGGAAGATGCCATCAGGAGACAAACTCATCCCAGCGTGGATAAAGTCGCACACCCCGAATGCTACAGAGAGAGAGCTGCTTGCACTGCCTCCTAGGTTGGGAGGGATGGGAATCATCGACCCAGTGAAGAGGGCGGTAACGGAATACCAGAACTCAGTAAAGATAACAGGATCTCTCACTGACCGTATCGTAGCACAAGATTCTGACGGTGAAGTAGACCAGGCAGACATCTACAACATCAGAAAGACCATCACGTCAGAGAGGCAAAACTCACAGAAAAATGACCTGGCAAAATTGATGGGACAACTTCACCCGAGACAAACAAGAAAACTACAAATAGCACAAGAAACGGGCGCTTCAAATTGGCTGACAACACTACCAATCAAGGCAAAAAGCTTCAATCTCAACAAACAAGAATTTAATGATGCTATTGCACTGAGGTATGATTGGCCGATTGAAGGACTGCCCGATCGATGCGTTTGTGGAACCATCAACGATACAGACCACACCATGATATGTAAGAAAGGAGGATTCATCAGCATCAGGCACGATGAAGTAAGAGATGTAACGGCGAACATGCTCAGGGAGGTGTGTAGAGATGTGGTGAGCGAACCATCACTCATTCCCTTGGGTGGAGATATCATGCAGCACAGGACGGCCAACACATCCATTGAAGCAAGATTGGACGTTAGTGCAAGAGGCTTTTGGACAAATGCACAGCGAGCGTTCTTTGACATAAGAGTATTTGACCCAATGGCCCACAGCTACAGCGAGCTGTCTCTGGAGGCTACACACAAGAGGAACGAACGAGAGAAGGTCAGGACATATGAAGAAAGGATTTTACACGTCGAACATGGCAGCTTTACCCCCACTAGTCTTCACCACATCAGGAGGGATGGGACCCAGTGCTTCTATTCAAGGCTAGCAGAGATCACCGCAGAGAAGAAGCAACAGCCTAGGAGCCACGTCGTAGCCTGGATGAGGTGCCGTCTATCTTTCTCATTGCTCAGATCAGCACTACTATGCCTGCGGGGAACAAGAAGGTCTGCACCACAACCAGTGACGGTGGCAGAAGTAGACTACAAGGCAGCAGTGGCAGAGGGTCGCATAGGAAGGAGACTGGATTGAAGTTGCATGGTGTAGAATAGTAGTGTCTGATGCTTGTGAAATAAAATATGTGTACAATATTAAATACAAGGTAGTGGTGGTGGTGGAAGTGGTGATGGTAGTAGTAGTAACATGAAATGTATGAAAAATATTAAATAAAAAAAAAAAAAAATTATTATACAGTAGTAGTAATGATGAGAGTAGTAGTAATTATGGTGATAGTAGTAGTGATGATTATAATAGAAGTAGTGCTGATATTAATGATGATAGTGACTAATAGTGATGATGGTAACCCATCGCAGAGTTGGGCATGCCGTTTTGATTTTGGGCGAAACGGCACATCTACTTTATTGCTAATCTGGCAACCTCTGCGTCATGTGTGCGTGAAAGGGTTAATGTAGTTGACCTAATCTCTGTGACTTAAGATAAATGGAAGCACATTAGTATTTTCCCTTATCCCTGAACTGATGATAACCCGGGGATATATGGTGATAACCCCCCCCCCCCAGTCCGTATATCAGTGGGGGTTAACTTATCGAGTTGATTACGGATGATACACATCATCGATTTTTTTGTTTTCTATTTATATACTTATCAACTCTGCGTAAGCAGAGTGGTATCGCCCCCCGTATAGTGGTACATGCTAACCCAAATGTCTGTCTGTCTGTCCGTCCGAGAACTCCTCCTAGACCGTTTGCCGGTCACGAACTTCACACGAACCTTCGGTGCGTGAATGCGACGGTAATTAAAAAAATCATTTTTGAATTTGTGCAATATTTATGATCTTAGGTCCAAAATATGGTTGTGCTCCCCCCCCCCCCTCTACCTATTCCCAAGCAATGACACTCACACAGAACGCCATCGTTCAGGGGGCGAGAAAAAAACTCGCCCGCATTTGTTAGCTTAAGTTAGTTTAGTTGACATTAGGTGACAATTGTAGTGATGATGGTTGTAATATTAGTGATGATGGTAGTATTAGTGATGATGGTGACAATTGTAGTGATGATGATAGTAGTAGTAATAATGGTGGTAATATTAGTGATGATGGTAACCCTTCGCAGAGTTGGGTATGCCGTTTTTATTTTGGGCGAAACGGCACGTCTACTTTAGTTTAGTTGACATTAGAAGTGATGGTAGTAATAGCGGGGATAATGTTGATATAGTCTAAGTCACGGGAGAAAAGAAATTCCCGTTTGGCAACCGTCTTCCAACTTGTTTCAGTTTGTGCATTCTTGTGGTGAAAAGCTAAATGATATACAAAGATACTAAAGACAACATCCTTCAGTGTAAAACAATAAAATAAATTGTATTTACCTTTTTTCTAAACACAAACCTAAATGAAACACAAGTATTAGCAGTCAGCTGATGAAATACAAGGTTGTGGCCGAGCGTAGGAACGAAACAGTGGCGGAGTAAAGGGGAGGACAGAGGAGGATGTTAGATAATATACCATATATCTCCCATATAAAGCAATGTTATTATGTCACATGTGTATGGGTTTGTAGTACAAGGCACATGTGAACAATGAGCACCCTGAACATAGGTATAAAGGAACATTATTGTAGAGAATATGCGAAAATAATGTACAGGGAGGGAAAGGGGAGGAGATATCCCGTTTATGGCGCGGTTTTTAAATTAGTTTGAATTCCTTGGCCACCCTCAATAATATTTTTGTATTTTCTTTACAATTATCTTCTTTACACCTACGTTCAGGGTGCTCATTGTTCACATGGGCCTTGTAATACAAACCCATACACATGTGACATAACAACATTGCTTTATATGGGAGATATATGGTATATTATCTAACATCCTCCTCTGTCCTCCCCTTTACTCCGCCACTGTTTCGTTCCAACGCTCGGCCACAACCTTGTATTTCATCAGCTGACTGCTAATACTTGGGTTTCATTTAGGTTTGTGTTTAGAAAAAAGGTAAATGCAATTTATGTTATTGTTTTACACTGAAGGATGTTGTCTTTAGCATCTTTGTATATCATTTAGCTTTTCACCACTAGAATGCACAAACTGAAACAAGTTGGAAGACGGTTGCCAAACGGGAATTTCTTTTCTCCCGTGACTTTGATTTTTTTGTTTTTTTTATAGTAGTGATGATGGTGATAATAGCAGTGATGATAGTTATAGATTTAGTGATAATGATGACAGTACTAGTAGTAGTGATGATAGTCATAATAGTATTATGATGGTGACAGTAGTAATGGTGATTGTAAGATGAAGGTGACATTATTAGTGATGTTGGTAAGTAGTAGTGATGGTGAGAGTAGTAGTGATGATGAGAGTAGTAGTGATGATGGTGAGAGTAGTAGTGATGATTATAATAGTAGTAGTGCTGATGATATTAATGATGATAGTGACTGGTAGTGTGATGATGGTGACCGATCGCAGAGTTGGGTATGCCGTTTTGATTTTGGGCGAAACGGCACGTCTACTTTATTATTAGTAGTAGAAGTATTACTATTATTAGTAACATTATATATAGTAATATTCGAGGGACACTATGGTCAAAATGTTTGGACACACGAAAATTAAAGCAGTCTAAACAATAGTATATATATATATATATATATATATATATACGGTATATATATATATATATATATATATATATATATATATATTATACTCCATATACTTCCATCAAGTTATCAAAATACCCACAAGACCACCCCTTCAAGATAAATTTGTGTACTGTATATTTTGATATGAAAATGGCCAGGCTTGGACAGTTGCTCCTAAAATGCGGACTCTCTCTCGATAGCCAGGTAAAAATTGAAGCCGAAATGACACAGGTCTTAAAATTGCCAAACTAATGGGGTCAAAAGTCTTGAAATCTCAAGCAAATGGGGCTAAACATGAGGGAGAAGGGGAATACCGAAACCCTGCCCTTAAACTACCGAACAAGAGATAGTAAACTAACTCTTCATAAACGCCTAAAAACATACTTATTTCGCTCTCAGTCGACATTATATTTACCCCAAAATATGCCCAATACATTAATAAACTTACCAATAACACTGATTTTCTATAAAAGCTCGTATTTTCTGAGCAATTAACGAAACTTGAGCACTGATTAAAAACGCAACCTTCCCCCGCGGTGTCTTGAAGGGCTCTGATTCGGAGTGATTCCCGCCAATTTCTGTCCGGCCAATCAGGGCGCACCTTCTCCTGTAGACTCGTTTTCTATACAGCTTAAGTGATTAATTAGCTAGCCGGGAGGAAACTGAGCTTATAGAAAGTGATATGTTGGTATTTATTGTATTTGCTTACTGTTTTTACTATTACTATTTGTTATCAACTCTGCGTAAGCAGAGTGGTATCGCCCCCCGTATAGTGGTACATGCTGGCCAAAATGAATGAATGTATGTATGTCTGTCTGTCTGTCTGTCTGTCTGTCCGTCCGAGAACTCCTCCTAGACCGTTTGACTGATTTTCACCAAACTTCACACGAACCTTAGGTGCGTGAATTCGACGGTAATTAAAAAAAAAAAAATTGAATTTGTGCAATAGTTATGATCTTACTGTAGGTCCTAAAAATGGTCCCCCCCCCCCCCCCCCCACCCTGTACCTATTCCCTGTGTGTGTGTGTGCCCCCTAGGGGCACACACATCCACACATCCAAACATCCAAGAGACTCAACACCAAAGGCGAGGGAGGCTGTGCTATGTGAGGACTACGCCGGGATCAACACAAAAAATCAAATCCCTGATCCATCACAGCTTTACATACAATGGAACCAGACTGTTCAACTGTATACCAGCCCCTCTCAGGAACATGACCGGGGTGTCTCCAGACACCTTCAAGAAACACTTGGACATGTGGCTGGCCAAAATACCGGACCGGCCACCAACACCAGGATACCCCAGCACCAACTCCAACCGACTTCTAGAATGGAGAGTGGAAGAAAGGGAGCTGCCTGGTCGCAGTGGAGCCCCAGCTCAACTGTGTCACTAACGGACGGAATACAACAAAGTGTAACAAAGTGTAAGTGAAAGTGTAACAGGCTCGCTATCGCTCGCGAGGAAAAAATCGACACCTAAATGGCACGAAAGGTCTTAACAGTGACATCAATGGGGCGAAAGTTCTTAAAATCGACAAACTAATGGTGCGAACGTCTTAAAATGTCAAAACCAATGGGGCTAAACATGAAGGAGAAAGGGTTCGATAAAAAAATCCCTCAAGTGGAAATCCCCCTTTAACCCGTTCAGGACCGGGGACGTCCTTTGCATCATATTCTGGCAACTATTAGGCGATTTTGGTCAGCTTGGGAAGGACCTCTAGCAATAATATGACCTCCAACCCTGTTAACGACCATAGATCCTTCCTAAGCTGCATAAATTCGTCTACATAGTGCTAGAATAATATAGAACACACGTCGCTGGTACTGAAAGGGTTAATGAAGAACCCAAGTTATTAAGAGGGTTTATTGAGATCGTCTTTACCCACTTGTATCGTAGAAGTTGATCAAAAACTAAAGAATATCGTCTAATGGTGACCAGAATATGATGACAATTACGTAATGGTGGTGAAGGAGGCACACACACACACACACACACACACACGCACGCACGCACGCACGCACGCACGCACACACACACACACCTCCAACATACACTTAACACACACACACACCCACACCTACACATATCTAACACACACACACACACACACACACACATACACTTAAAACACACACACACACCTAACACACATACACACACACACACACAGTTATGTATTATCACCCCAACACAATTACGCCCCACAAATATATACAATATTTCTATCACGGCCCAGACAGTTATGACGTCATTATCGCCAAACCAGCGCCATTCATTCCTTGCGGACATTTTGAGAACTAGGATACGTATATTTTAATGTAACATAATATACAGTATAAATAGAAATATCATAATGGCAACAATAAGAGTACCATAAACAATAAAACAATAACATTAACAATAACAGCAAAAACAACAACACAAACAATAATAATAATGATAATAATAATAATAATAATAATAATGATAATAATAATAATAATAATAATATTTCTTCTTCTTCTTCTTCTCATTATATCCCTCCTAACTCTCTGCACCTCAAAACACACTTCACTTGGGTTCAAAGGGGTACGTAACACCACTACCATATCCTGATTATTAACACCTCTCTCTCTCTCTCTCTCTCTCTCTCTCTCTCTCTCTCACACAGACACCTCTTCGTGGCGTAACGGATAGCGCGTCTGGCTCACACCCGGAAGGTCCCGGGTTCGAGACCAAGGCGGGGTAGAGACATTTGGGCAAGTCTCCTAACGGTGTAGCCTCTGTTTACCTAGCAGTATAAATAGGAACCTGGTTTAAGTGGACGAAGTTGTGACGTCCCCTCTGGGGGTTGGTGGTCTGTTACAAGGTGAGAAGGATATCGCATAGGACAACCTAAGCCTTCGGGTGAGACTGGTACCGTACAGATCAACCCGAGCCTTCGATTTCAGATGTCGCCAATTGACTAATTATTATGTTTTTTCCACCAACCAAATTCACCTCTAAACTCAATTAATTAAATCAACAAATACATGTGGCACTCCAAGGACTCGAACCTAGGATACTCACATCGAAATTCCGCGCACTTATGCATTACGCTATCAAGTTAATTACAGACTACACTCACATCCACAGCCAACGATACACTAACACACGACATGCACTTCACGCAATACATTCCCAGTTAAGGAGGCGCGATTATAATGAGCTGAAGCTCGCATTGCGTGGAATTCCCTTGACAAACAAGTTCGGTGAATTACACACACACACACATTATTAACATAACTCTCTCTCACTCACTCACTCACTCTCACACACACTCCCACACTCGCTCTCACACACACACTCTCTCGCTCTCACACACACACTCTCTCTCTCTCACTCACTTACTCTCTCACACTCACTCTCTCTCATACACCCTGATAATTAATACCTTGCGTTTCTCTCTCTTTACTCTCTCTCTCTCTCTCTCTCTCTCTCTCTCATACACCCCTGATAATTAATACCTTGCGTTTCTCTCTCTTTACTCTCTCTTTACTCTCTCTCTCTCTCATACACCCCTGATAATTAATACCTTGCGTTTCTCTCTCTTTACTCTCTCTCTCTCTCTCTCTCTCTCTCTCTCTCTCTCTCTCTCTCTCATACACCCCTGATAATTAATACCTTGCGTTTCTCTCTCTTTACTCTCTCTCTCATACACCCCTGATAATTAATACCTTGCGTTTCTCTCTCTTTACTCTCTCTCTCTCTCTCATACACCCCTGATAATTAATACCTTGCGTTTCTCTCTCTCTCTCATACACCCCTGATAATTAATACCTTGCGTTTCTCTCTCTTTACTCTCTCTCTCTCTCTCATACACCCCTGATAATTAATACCTTGCGTTTCTCTCTCTTTACTCTCTCACTCTCTCTCTCTCATACACCCCTGATAATTAATACCTTGCGTTTCTCTCTCTTTACACTCTCTCTCTCTCATATATACCCCTGATAATTAATACCTTGCGTTTCTCTCTCACTCTCTCTCTCTCTCTCTCTCATACACCCCTGATAATTAATACCTTGCGTTTCTCTCTCTTTACTCTCTCTCTCTCTCTCTCTCATACACCCCTGATAATTAATACCTTGCGTTTCTCTCTCTCTCTCTCTCTCTCACACTCTCTCTCTCACTCTCTCTCCGTATCTATGTGTTCAATCAGTGAGACAGTCGGACCCTGGGCCATATGCTTTAAATCCTGGAAGGGGGTCTTCTCCGCGGGGAACTATATAGAGGCCAATACAAATATATCGTTATTAAAGGGGAGATGGGCCGGTTTTCTGGACCACTTTCTCCCTCGTGTTTAGCCCCATTAGTTTTCAGATGTTAAGATGCTTGCCCCATTAGATAGACGATTTTAACACGTTTCGCCCCATTTCTTCGTCAATATTTAGACCTTTCCTGCTATTTAGGTGTCGATTTTTTCCCTGGCGAACGATAGTGAGCCTGTAATGTTGGAAGAACCGGCCTTCGGCCGGAACATTTTTCTACCGAAAAATGTACAAATTAATCTAGAAGGGGGATCTAATGAATATTTTGTTTTTTTTTAATTTGATGGAGGTCTAGGGAGGAAACTCAAAAAATAATGAATACATGCAAAAATCGCCCAAAAAGTGAACCATCACCCCTTAATCCTGCAGGGGGTCTTCTCTGCGGGAAAATATATATTGGTCAACACAAATATATCGTTATTAACCCCTTCTGTACCGGAAACGTCTTTTATTTTATTTTTTCTGGCTACTATTGGACGATTTTAGTCAGTTTTAAGGGGAGATCTCCACTTGAGGGATTGTTGTCTTGACCCCTTTCTCCCTCATGTTTAGCCCCATTGCTTTTGATATTATAAAACGTTTGCCCCATTAGTTTAGCGATTTTAAGAACTTTCGTGCAATTCAGGTGTCGATTTTATCCTGGCGAGCAATAGCGAGCCTGTAATTTAAGAGGAACCGGCTTTCAGCCGGGACATTTTTCTACCGAAAAATGTACAAATTTATCTTGAAAGGGGGTCTAGGGGGTGTAATTTTAAGATTGATGGAATTCTAGGGAACGAACTAAAAACCTCCCCTTAAAAAGGCCTCCAGCAATTAACAGGCTTTGAACTATCTCGATTAACCCTTTATACTACCACAGATCCTTTTCAAACAGCACAAAATCGTCTAAATATAGCTAGAATAAAATGAAAAAGACGTCGCCGGTACCGAAGGGGTTAAATGGGTTCTGAACCACACGCCGCTACGCTGTATGTACCCGTAACATTTAATATAGCCTACTGGTATAGCTTACTGGTATAGCCTACTGGTATAGCTTACTGGTATAGCTTACTGGTATAGCCTACTGGTATAGCCTACTGGTATATCCTACTGGTATAGCTTACTGGTATAGCTTACTGGTATAGCCTACTAGTATAGCTTACTGGTATAGCCTACTGGTATAGCCTACTGGTATAGCCTACTGGTATAGCCTACTGGTATAGCTTACTGGTATAGCCTACTGGTATAGCTTACTGGTATATAGCCTACTGGTATAGCCTACTGGTATAGCTTACTGGTATAGCTTACTGGTATAGCCTACTGGTATAGCCTACTGGTATAGCCTACTGGTATAGCTTACTGGTATATAGCCTACTGGTATAGCTTACTGGTATAGCCTACTGGTATAGCCTACTGGTATAGCCTACTGGTATAGCTTACTGGTATATAGCCTACTGGTATAGCCTACTGGTATAGCTTACTGGTATATAGCCTACTGGTATAGCCTACTGGTATAGCCTACTGGTATAGCTTACTGGTATATAGCCTACTGGTATAGCTTACTATTATAGCCTACTGGTATAGCTTACTGGTATATAGCCTACTGGTATAGCCTACTGGTATAGCTTACTGGTATAGCCTACTGGTATAGCTTACTGGTATATAGCCTACTGGTATAGCTTACTGGTATAGCCTACTGGTATAGCTTACTGGTATAGCCTACTGGTATAGCCTACTGGTATAGCTTACTGGTATAGCCTACTGGTATAGCCTACTGGTATAGCCTACTGGTATAGCTCACTGGTATAGCCTACTGGTATAGCTTACTGGTATAGCCTACTGGTATAGCTTACTGGTATAGCCTACTGGTATAGCTTACTGGTATAGCCTACTGGTATAGTTTACTGGTATAGCTTACTGGTATACTGTATAGCTTACTGGTATAGCCTACTGGTATAGTTTACTGGTATAGCCTACTGGTATAGCTTACTGGTATAGCTTACTGGTATAGCCTACTGGTATAGTTTACTGGTATAGCCTACTGGTATAGCTTACTGGTATAGCCTACTGGTATAGCTTACTGGTATATAGCCTACTGGTATAGCCTACTGGTATAGCTTACTGGTATAGCCTACTGCTATATAGCCTACTGGTATATAGCCTACTGGTATAGCTTACTGGTATAGCCTACTGGTATAGCTTACTGGTATAGCCTACTGGTATAGCCTACTGGTATAGCCTACTGGTATAGCCTACTGGTATAGCTCACTGGTATAGCCTACTGGTATAGCTCACTGGTATAGCCTACTGGTATAGCTTACTGGTATAGCTTACTGGTATAGCCTACTGGTATAGCTTACTGGTATAGCCTACTGGTATAGCTTACTGGTATAGCCTACTGGTATAGTTTACTGGTATAGCCTACTGGTATAGCTTACTGGTATAGCCTACTGGTATAGTTTACTGGTATAGCTTACTGGTATAGCCTACTGGTATAGTTTACTGGTATAGCCTACTGGTATAGCTTACTGGTATAGCCTACTGGTATAGCTTACTGGTATAGCCTACTGGTATAGTTTACTGGTATAGCCTACTGGTATAGCCTACTGGTATAGCTTACTGGTATAGCCTACTGGTATAGCCTACTGGTATAGCTTACTGGTATAGCCTACTGGTATAGCCTACTGGTATAGCCTACTGGTATAGCTTACTGGTATAGCCTACTGGTATAGCTTACTGGTATAGCCTACTGGTATAGCCTACTGGTATAGCCTACTGGTATAGCTTACTGGTATAGCCTACTGGTATAGCTCACTGGTATAGCCTACTGGTATAGCCTACTGGTATAGCCTACTGGTATATTTCTCTTAACTTATTGTCCCATGCTGGTATTAGGTACGGTCGCGCTAATAAGTCAATTCTCAGCTGTCATTACGTTTGGCTTGCTCTGTGCTGTATTAAGGGGAGATTTCCACTTGAGGGATTTTTTTTTCTTTACCCCTTTCTCTCTCATGTTTAGCCCCATTGCTTTTGAGATTTTAAGACCTTCGCCCTAGTAGTTTGGATATTTTAAGACATTTTGCCCCATTTCTGTCAATTTTAAGACCTTTCATGCCGTTAAGGTGTTGATTTTTTCCTGGCGAGCGATAGCGAGCCTGTAATATAAGACCAACCGGCCTCCGGCCGGGACATTTTTCTACCGAAAAATGTACAAATTTATCTTGAAAGGGGGTCTAGGGGGTGTAATTTTAAGCTTGATGAAAAAGTAGGGAACAAACTAAATACCTCCCCTTAATGTCTGTCAGATGTTGAATAGGGTGGGTACGTGTAGGAACATGTTTGTATATTTCACTCGATATAAATAAATGAAGCTTAGACATTGTTGATACCAATTATTGATCAAAAACATACCTGGTGCCGAGACATGACTTATGAGCGCGACCGTACCCTCGTAAAATAGCTTGGTAGTAGGTGTAATGCTATAGTGCGCCGAGATTCGGGTGTGAGTGTCCTAGGTTCGAGTCCTTGGAGTACCACATGTATTGTTTCATCGATTTCAGTAACTAGGTTTATTTGGAAGTTACCGTACGTACTTGGTGGGTTGGTGCATACATAAATATGAATACCGGTACTGTACATATGAATACCGGTACTGTACATATGAATACCGGTACTGTACATATGAATACCGGTACTGTACATATGAATACCGGTACTGTACATATGAATACCGGTACTGTACATATGAATACCGGTACTGTACATATGAATACCGGTACTGTACATATGAATACCGGTACTGTACATATGAATACCGGTACTGTACATATAGGCTACCGGTACTGTACATATGAATACCGGTACTGTACATATGAATACCGGTACTGTACATATGAATACCGGTACTGTACATATGAATACCGGTACTGTACATATGAATACCGGTACTGTACATATGAATACCGGTACTGTACATATGAATACCGGTACTGTACATATGAATACCGGTACTGTACATATAGGCTACCGGTACTGTACATATGAATACCGGTACTGTACATATGAATACCGGTACTGTACATATGAATACCGGTACTGTACATATGAATACCGGTACTGTACATATAGGCTACCGGTACTGTACATATGAATACCGGTACTGTACATATGAATACCGGTACTGTACATATGAATACCGGTACTGTACATATGAATACCGGTACTGTACATATAGGCTACCGGTACTGTCTATAATTTTCTTAGCTATTGACCTGGCATTCCTATCTGAGAATCAAATGGAAAATATGTGCTGAGCTTTAAGGGGAGGTATTTAGTTTGTTCCCTAGACCTCCATCAAGCTTAAAATTACACCCCCTTGAGTCCCTTTCAAGATAAATGTGTACATTTTTCGGTAGAAAAATGTCCCGGCCGAAGGCCGGTTCCTCTTAAATTACAGGCTCGCTATCGCTCGCCAGAATAAAATCGACACCTAAATGGGACGAAAGGTCTTAAAAGTGACATAAATGGGGTGAAAGTTCTTAAAATCGCCAAACTAATGGGGCAAACGTTTTATAATATCAAAAGCAATGGGGCTAAACATGAGGGAGAAAGGGGCGAAGACAAAAAATCCCTCAAGTGGAGATCTCCCCTTTTATAATATATATATACCCGTCTGCAATATTCATCCGCCATCTGGCTAGGTTTTATATACGTACAAATAACAATACCCGGTACCCGGTATATAACAAAACAATATATAAAGCAAATATTCGGATAACGTGATATATAAACGAGGAGAACTTATTCATGTACAGTCTCCTAAATAAGTTCTGTTCTTCCACGCGATCGTGTGTATGGAAGTAAAATTAAGATGTTTTTTTTTTTTTTTTTAATTTATATATACCAGTTAAGGGGAGATTGCCACTCGAGGGATTTTTTTCTTGACCCCTTTCTCCCTCATGTTTAGCCCCATTGCGTTTGATATTATAAAACGTTTGCCCCATTAGTTTAGCGATTTTAAGAACTTTCACCCCATATTATGACCTTTCGTGCAATTCAGGTGTCGATTTTATCCTGGCGAGCGATAGCGAGCCTGTAATTTAAGAGGAACCGGCTTTTGGCCGGGACATTTTTCTACCGAAAAATGTACTAATTTAGCTTGAAAGGGACTCAAGGGGGTGTAATTTTAAGCTTGATGGAGGTCTAGGGAACAAACTAAATACCTCCCCTTCAATTGGTGGGTTTGTGAATAATAATAATAGTAGTAGCATAATTGACCACTTGCCAGTTTTGGGCTCTAAGGAAGTTGGGGTTTAGGTTTAGATATTTAGCTGAGTTACCTTGGTGACCCTGGTCTCTGGGTATTCTCCTGGGTGACCTAGATGTGTGTGAATGTTGTGTTTGGTCTGTGTTTGTTCGCTGTTTTGTCTTGTGTTTTCCTGTTCTTGCTCTGTCTTGAGTCGGCCACCCGCAAGAAAATACAAAAAAAAAAAATAGTAAAATAGAGGAACATCAAATAAAAAATAGAAAAAGTTGGCATTGGGCCTGAGCATATAGATAGATAGAATAGCTGAGTTACTAGCTAACATGCGGTTGTAGTGCATATATAAATACATAAAACCCATTTCCAACATGCTCTCTATCCATCAGCAACCTACATAATTACTGTAATCCTGTTTAACCCTCTCCGACATATGACGCGATTTTGAGCCTATTGGGGATACTTTAAAGCCTTTGTTGCCATCAGGGGTATTTATAAACCTTTAGTTTAGTTACTTCAACCTCTGCAGTTGTCTTTGAGTTAGCTGTGTTGAGCCTATTGGGGATACTTTAAAGCCTTTGTTACCATCAGGGGTATTTAGAAACCTTTAGTTTAGTTACTTCAACCTCTGCAGTTGTCTTTGAGTTAGCTGTGTTGAGCCTATTGGGGATACTTTAAAGCCTTTGTTACCATCAGGGGTATTTATAAACCTTTAGTTTAGTTACTTCAACCTCTGCAGTTGTCTTTGAGTTAGCTGTGTTGAGCCTATTGGGGATACTTTAAAGCCTTTGTTACCATCAGGGGTATTTAGAAACCTTTAGTTTAGTTACTTCAACCTCTGCAGTTGTCTTTGAGTTAGCTGTGTTTAGCCTATTAGGGATACTTTAAAGCCTTTGTTACCATCAGGGGTATTTAGAAACCTTTAGTTTAGTTACTTCAACCTCTGCAGTTGTCTTTGAGTTAGCTGTGTTGAGCCTATTGGGGATACTTTAAAGCCTTTGTTACCATCAGGGGTATTTAGAAACCTTTAGTTTAGTTACTTCAACCTCTGCAGTTGTCTTTGAGTTAGCTGTGTTTAGCCTATTAGGGATACTTTAAAGCCTTTGTTACCATCAGGGGTATTTAGAAACCTTTAGTTTAGTTACTTCAACCTCTGCAGTTGTCTTTGAGTTAGCTGTGTTGAGCCTATTGGGGATACTTTAAAGCCTTTGTTACCATCAGGGGTATTTAGAAACCTTTAGTTTAGTTACTTCAACCTCTGCAGTTGTCTTTGAGTTAGCTGTGTTTAGCCTATTAGGGATACTTTAAAGCCTTTGTTACCATCAGGGGTATTTAGAAACCTTTAGTTTAGTTACTTCAACCTCTGCAGTTGTCTTTGAGTTAGCTGTGGGCAGAAAACTAATTTTGGAGAGGTAATTATAAGAGTGAGAGAACTCTATTTCTTATTGCTAAATCTGGCAACCTCTGCGTCATATGAGTCTGAAAGGGTTAATATCAATGTTTGTGGCTCTAACTTCCTTATAGCCTGAAACTCGCAAGAGGATGATTGCCTATAAATATCGAGATATTGGCTGCGAAGGAATTCCTTTTAGCGTTAGCTGGAAAAATGGACCATGCACTCTAAAGCCGGTATCACACGAGAGCTTTTATAGTCAACATTTTTCTGGCAACATTTCTAGAATATTTTGACACTGGTATCGGAAACTAGACTGATGGTAGATGAATATAGGTAGCCGAGAGATTATAAATGTTGACCTCATAAGCTGCCAGACCAGTGTTGAGGATAAATGTTGAGGGAAAAAGCGCTCGTATGATACCGGCTTAAGGGGAGATTTCCACTTGAGGGATTTTTTTCTGGACCCCTTTATCCCTTATGTTTAGCCCCATTGCTTTTGAGATTTTAAGACGTTCGCCCTAGTAGTTTGGACATTTTAAGACATTTAGCCCCATTTATGTCAATTTTAAGACCTTTCGTGCCATTAAGGTGTCGATTTTTCCTGGCGAGCGATAGCGAGCCTGTAATTTAAGAGCAACCGGCCTCCGGCCGGGACATTTTTCTACCGAAAAATTTACAAATTTATCTTGAAAAGGGGTCATGGGGGTGTAATTTCAAGCTTGATGGAAGTCTAGGAAACACACTAAAAACCTCCCCTTAAGTTTCATTACACTTAGCCTATTTCACTTCAACAAAATAAATATGTGAAAGAACAGAACTGATGTAGGAGACTGGGAAGACAAAGAGGCTGTGAAAACATGGTTGAGGTATTCGTGTGATCAGTTGCTTTAAAGAGAACTAGCTCTAACACACTCACTTTCACTCTCACTCTCTGCAACGGTTGACGAATTCGAGTGATCAGCTGCTTTAAATACAACTAACTCACTCTCACACTCACACACACTCACTCACTCTTTCTCTCTCTCCAGCGATTGAGGAATTCGAGTGATCAGCTGCTTTAAATACAACTAACTCATTCTCACACTCACTCTCACACTCTCTCTCTCTCCCAACGGTTGAGGAATTCGAGTGATCAGCTGCTTTAAATACAACTAACTCATTCTCACTCACTCACCCTCACTCTCACACTCTCTCTCTCTCCAACGGTTGAGGAATTCGAGTGATCAGCTGGTTTGAAAATAACTCTCACACACACTCTCTCTCTCTCTCTCCCCAACGGTTGAGGAATTCGAGTGATCAGCTGCTTTAAATACAACTAACTCATTCTCACTCACTCACCCTCACTCTCACACTCTCTCTCTCCCCAACGGTTGAGGAATTCGAGTGATCAGCTGCTTTAAATACAACTAACTCACACAGGCTCTCTCTCTCTCTCTCTCTCTCTCTCCTGGATATTAACAATGTCGCCTCACCCTGGCCCTCGGACCTTGTAAAATACCCCAAAAAACAGTAGCTTCTTGGGGTGCTCCGAACGCCAACAGAATACAAAGTGACCCGCCCGGTAGCAAGGGGGGTTCACTATACTGGGTTTATTTCCAGATGACGATAAAATATATCTAAATATATCTAAATATATCTATATATATCTATATATCTATATATCTATATATATATATATATATATAGAGAGAGAGAGAGAGAGAGAGAAAGATAGATAGATAGAGAAACAGAGAGAGATAGAGAAACAGAGAGAGATATAGATAGATAGAGAAACAGAGAGAGCTAGAGAGAGATATATAGATAAATAGATAGAGAGAGGAACAGAGAGAGAGATATATAGATAAATAGATAGATAGAGAGAAACAGAGAGAGAGATAGATATAGATAGATAGATAGATAAATGAGTTAAGTAAGTTTAACACCGGCCTTATTGGATAAACCACACTCGGATACAGATTATTGGATACAGGTACAGTCGCGCTAATAAGTCATGATGTCTCGGCACCAATTATGTTTTGATCAATAATTAGTATCAGCAATATCTAAGCTTCATTTCTTCATATCCAGTGAAATATACAAACATGTTCCTACACTTACCCACCTTATTCAACATCTGACAGACATTAATATAGCACAGAGCGAGCCAAACGTAATGACAGCTGGGACATGACTTATTAGCGCGACCGTACACCACCTCTTTTTATTAGTTCCATACACTCATATAGACAAAACATGACAAAAATATATATAAATAAAATAAATAAGTACCGGTACCGTAAAAATAGCTTGTGTGTGTGTGGGTGTGGGTATGTCGGTGTGTGTGTGTGTATGTCGGTGTGTGTGTGTGTGTGTGTGTGTGTGTCGGTGTGTGTGTGTATGTCGGTGTGTGTGTGTGGGTATGTCGGTGTGTGTGTGTGGGTATGTCGGTGTGTGTGTGTGGGTATGTCGGGGGGTGTGTGTGTGTGGTGGATGAATTACTATGCCATCTAACTGGCCGGTTATAGATAATCTCCAACACCCAATAAGGAGACAAGAAGGGAGGGGGGGTGGGGTGGGGGGGGGAGAATTATGGGGGTACCTTAATTAGAACCCCCCCCGCCCCCGCGCCCAGCTGGACCTCAATCTATACTATGGGTGCAGGGACAGTGTGTGTGTGTGTGTGTGTGTGTGTGTGTGTGTAATGTACTATACACTAGCCTACAAAAACCGTACTTAAGGGGGGGATGGGCCGGTTTTCTGGACCACTTTCTCCCTCATGTTTAGCCCCATTGGTTTTCAGATGTGAAGATGTTTGCCCCATTAGTTAGTCGATTTTAAGACCTTTCGTCGTCAATATTTAGACCTTTCGTGCTATTTAGGTGTCGATTTTCCCCCTAGCGAACGATAGTGAGCCTGTAATGTTGGAAGAACCGGCCTTCGGCCGGAAAGTTTTTCTCCCCAAAAATGTACAAATTAATCTAGAAGGGGGATATAATTTGATGGAGGTCTAGGGAGGAAACTAGAAAAATAATGAATACATGCAAAAATCACCCAAAACGTGAACCATCCCCCCGGGGGTTAAACAGCATATTTCTTCACCTACATACAGTGTTACACCACCATTACATTGTACTACACCACCATTACATTGTACTACACCACCATTACATTGTACTACACCACCATTACATTGTACTACACCACCATTACATTGTACTACACCACCATTACACTGTACTACACCACCATTACATTGTACTACACCACCATTACACTGTACTACACCACCATTACATTACATTGTACTACACCACCATTACACTGTACTACACCACCATTACATTGTACAACACCACCATTACATTGTACTACACCACCATTACACTGTACTACACCACCATTACATTGTACAACACCACCATTACATTGTACTACACCACCATTACACTGTACTACACCACCATTACATTGTACTACACCACCATTACACTGTACTACACCACCATTACATTGTACTACACCACCATTACACTGTACTACACCACCATTACATTGTACTACACCACCATTACATTGTACTACACCACCATTACATTGTACTACATCACCATTACATTGTACTACACACACACACACACATCTATACACAATATACCGTCAGTGTCACCAGGTAGAAAGATATACCTGTATATTATAACCCGCTTCACCATCCGGTTTGTGGTCACCTTGCTCACTGGTAGTCTCGTCCTAAGGTAGTTTCGCTCGCAGTTACTTCTCCTTCAAGTATTTTCGCTCACAGTTCCTTCTCCTTCAGGTATTTTCGCTCATAGTTGCTTATCCTTCAGGTATTTTCGCTCACAGTTACTTCTCATTCAGGTATTTTCGCTCACAGTTTCTTCTCTTACAGGTATTTTCGCTCACAGTTCCTTCTCCTTCAGGTATTTTCGCTCAGTTACTTCTCCTTCAGGTATTTTCACTCGCAGTTGCTTCTCCTTCAGGTATTTTCGCTCAGTTACTTCTCCTTCAGGTATTTTCACTCACAGTTGCTTTTCCTTCAGGTATTTTCGCTCACAGTTGCTTCTCCTTCAGGTATTTTCGCTCACAGTTGCTTCTCCTTCAGGTATTTTCATAAGAACATGAGAGTCTGCAAAAAGCCGATCGGCCCACACAAAGCAGATCCCTGTCACACCCAACCCCAATTACATAACAATATAAGGTCATAAGATCGCGGGAAACTGCATATGGCCATGCGGCCCAAATGAAGCAGCTCCCATTCACACCCAGCCCTTATCACCCATATGGGAATCCAACTTATGCTTAAAGCTTTCAACTGTTTCTGAGCTAATTACTGTTCTGGGCAGTGCATTCCACATGTTAACAACTCTATTCCCAAACCAGTGCTTTCCTATATCTTTCCTAAATCTAAACTTATCTAACTTGAAACCATTTGAGCGGGTTATGTCGCCGTTCTTTAGCTTTAATACCTCATCTATATCGCCCTTATTTAACCCTTTTATCCATTTAAATACCTCTATCATGTCTCCCCTACATCTTCGTCTCTCTAGTGAGAGCAGGCCTAAGACTTTCAATCTCTCCTCATACGATAAATTTCTAATATTATGTATCTTTTTGGTCATTCTTCTTTGGACTGCCTCTAAAGGGTCGATATCCATTCTATAATAAGGGCACCAAAATTGAACAGCATAGTCTAAATGGGGTCTTACTAGAGATAAGTATAGTTTTAAGAAAACTTCAGCAGTCCTGTTGCTAACACTCCTAGATATGAATCCTAGAATTCTATTTGCCCTATTCCTAACACTTATACATTGTTTTCTGGGTTTCAGATCATTACTAACGAGCACCCCCAGATCCTTCTCACACTCTGAGTTATCCAATTCTACATTGTCTAGTTTGTATTTTGCATCTAAATTACGATTTCCAATCCTTAATACCTTACATTTGTCTACATTGAAACTCATCTGCCAATTTATGGACCACTCGTGCAAGTGATCGAGATCATTTTGAAGACATTCCCTGTCGCTAGCTGACTCTATTATCCTACCTATTTTAGTATCATCAGCAAATTTACTGATCCTACTCTGTATGCCCGAGTCAAGATCTTTTATGTAGATAATGAACAGAAGGGGCCCCAAAACCGACCCTTGGGGGACCCCACTTTTAACTAATCCCCAGTCCGATTTTACACCATTTATACTAACTCTCTGTTTCCTACCAATCAGCCATGACTTAATCCACTTGAGTAGCATCCCCCCAATACCATGTCCTTCTATCTTCCTAAACAGCCTTTCATGTGGAACTTTATCAAAGGCCTTACTGAAGTCTAAGTAAACTATATCATTATGACTTGTCGTTATCTACCGCTTCATAAACCTCAGAGAAAAAACTGAGTAAATTTTCGCTCACAGTTGCTTCTCCTTCAGGTATTTTCGCTCACAGTTACTTCTCCTTCAGGTATTTTCGCTCAGTTACTTCTCCTTCAGGTATTTTCGCTCAGTTACTTCTCCTACAGGTATTTTCGTTCACAGTTACTTCCTTCAGGTATTTTCGCTCACAGTTACTTCTCCTACAGGTATTTTCGCTCACAGTTACTTATCCTTCAGGTATTTTCGCTCAGTTACTTCTCCTACAGGTATTTTCGCTCACAGTTGATTCCCCTTCAGGTATTTTCGCTCCCAGTTACTTCTCCTACAGGTATTTTCGCTCACAGTTGCTTCTCCTTCAGGTATTTTCGCTCACAGTTACTTCTCCTACAGGTATTTTCGCTCACAGTTACTTCTCCTACAGGTATTTTCGCTCACAGTTACTTCTCCTACAGGTATTTTCGCTCAGTTACTTCGCTTTCAGGTATTTTCGCCCGCAGTCGGCTTCACCCAGTCATTCCGCCCTAAGGTATTTTCGCCCACACGTTTTTTCTCATTAGGTCCCTGACGTCACCTCGCTACTTAACCTAAGCTGACCTAATATAGCCTAACCTAATGTAACCTAACTTAAACTAAACTTTATCCCTAGGAGATAAATTCGTACATTTTTCGATAGAAAAAATGTCCCGGCCAATGGCATATTCCTCCTAAATTAGAGGTTCGCTATCGCTCGCTGTTACACTAGGTACAGTCGGCCTAAATAAGTGAAGTCTCGGCACCAAGTATATTTCGATCAATATTTGGTCTCGGCAATGTCTTAAACTTGATTCATTCGCTTCGAGTGAGATATACAAGCATGTTCCTACACTTACCCACCCTATTCAACATCTGACAGACATTAACACAGCCCAGAGTGAACCAAACGTAATGCACAGCTGAGACGTGACTTATTAGCGCCACCGTACTCTTGAAGGAGGACCACCGAAAACTATAGAGGAGGGCGAATGGACTTGATTACGAAGTGACCCGAGTCGCTTCATCGGGACGTGATCGGACTGGTCAAGGGGAGGAGACTTGTTCTTATTGGTTATTGTTTTTAATTAATATGTGTGTGTTGTTTTTAGCTAGTTAGTTGTTTTATTGTGTTTATGGTTTACTTTGCTGGGGTTGTTGGCCTTTTATAAACGTTATTATTCTTGTTCTTGATTTTCTTGTTGTTCATGTTGTCTTTGTTGTTGTTATATATATATGTGTGTGTGTGTGTGTGTGTGTGTGTGTGTGTGTGTGTGTGTGTGTGTGTGTGTGTGTGTAAGTATCGGTAGGCCAGGTAAAGCTCTTCAGTGGTAGCCTACATACGAATAACAAAACACACCACAGAGATATGCCAGTAACATGTCAGAGCAAGAAGTAGCAAAAGGACGAGTGGGTGTTAAAGTGGAAACAACTGCCAAGCTTCTGAAGGACTTGTAGAGGACTTAGGAACCTTTGAGAGGCCAACTTACCAACTCGGTGTTAAGGGGAGGCAGACCGTTTGTTTGGTCTATTAATTCATTTATTCATATATTTTTTGAAGTGTCCTCCCTAGACCTCCATCAAGCTTAGAAAAACACCCCCTAGACCCCCCTTCAAGATAAATGTGTACATTTTTCGATAGAAAAATTTCCCGGCCGAAGGCCGATTCCTCTTAAAATTGCAGGTTTGCTATTGCTCGCCAGGAAATCATCGACACCTAAATGGCACGAAAGGTCTTAAAATTGACAACGAAATGGGGCGAAAGGTGTTAAAATCGCCAAACTAATGGGCCGAACGTCTTATAATCTCAAAACTAGTGGGGCCAAACATTAGGGAGAAAGGGGTCCAGAAAAACGGTCTGCCTCCCTCCTTACCGGTAACGTATTTTGTACATGTTTACAGCTGCATCTAGAGGATTTTATAAAGCTTAGGAAGGACCTAGGCCTATAGTAACTAAAGGGTATAGTTGAGATAGTCTCTGTAGCCTGTTAATCGATAGACGTCCTTCCTAAGCTAAATTAAATCGTCTAATAGTCGACGGATTATAATGTAAAGAGTGTCACCGGTACTGAAGGGGTTAAAGGGAGATTTGTATTAGCTTGCTTATTTATTACTTTATTATGGAGTTTAATAACTCAAACGTTCCTAAGTCCTTCACAAGTTGGGCAGTTGTCTCCACTTTAACACCCTCCCTCTCTCTCTCTGGGTTGTATCCATTTGGCCCCATTCAGCCTACTGTTTTAAGACGTTTATCCCCATCCAGGTGTCGTTCTTTTACTGGCGAGTGGTAGCGAGCCAGCATATTTTGTTTAAATGTTTTTGACAGCAGGCTAAATTTGTACATTTTTCGATAGAAAAATGTCTCCGGCGAAGCCGGGTTTCTTCATACAATGCTGTTTCACTTTTTTGGACGATGTTTGCATGTATTCATTATTTTTCTAGTTTCCTCCCTAGACCTCCATCAACTTTTAAAAAATACCATCAAGACCCCCCTTTCAAGATAAATTTGTAAATTTCCCGGCCGAAGGCCGGTTCCTCCGCAATTACAGGCTTACTATCGCTCGCCAGGAAGAAATCAACACCTAAATTGCATGAAAGGGTTTAATATTGACCAAGAAATGAGGCGAAAGGTCTTAAAATGTATAAACGAATGGTGAAAACGTCTTAAAATTAGAGAACTAATGGGGCTAAACATGAGGGAGAAGGGGGGGTCCAGCCAAAAAGCACAACAACTCCCCCTCAAAGGACGAGTCGGCGTGTAAAGTGGAAACAACTGACTATAACTGGTGAGGGACTTTGAGGGGACCAACTCGCTTTTATTTATCTATCTCTGTTCTCTCTTTCTCTGGCTTGTATCCATTCGGCCCCATTCAGCCTACTGTTTTAAGACGTTTATCCCCATCCAGGTGTCGATTTCTTCCTGGCGAGCGATAGCGAGCCAGCATTGTATGAAGAAACCCGGCTTCGCCGGAGACATTTTTGTATCGAAAAATGTACAAATTTAGCCTGCTGTCAAAAACATTTAAACAAAATATGCTGGCTCGCTACCACTCGCCAGTAAAAGAACGACACCTGGATGGGGATAAACGTCTTAAAACAGTAGGCTGAATGGGGCCGAATGGATACAACCCAGAGAGAGAGGGAGGGTGTTAAAGTGGAGACAACTGCCCAACTTGTGAAGGACTTAGGAACGTTTGAGAGGCTCTGGAGTGAGTTACTGCCGACTGTCCAACTCTGGCCCCCTTCTCCCTCATGCTTAGCCCCATTATTGTTCACATTTTAAGACGTTCGGCCCATTACTTAAACTTCCCCAAGCTTCATAAAATCCTCTATACGTAGTCGAAATCGAAATACAAAGCCGGTACTGAAGGGGTTAATGGCTGGAGATGCGCGCGCAGTTTTCCTTCATAAAGTCGTCGAAATGTAGCTGAAATCGAAATATAAAGACCATCGCCGGTACTGAAAGGGTTAATGTCTGGAGATGCGCGCGCAATTTTCCGGGACGGGTTGAAATATGCGGCTATATATAGAATTTGAAGTGGAGAGAGAGAGAGAGAGAGAGAGAGATAGAGAGAATGAGAGTGAGAGAAATGTACATATATAATTATACACTGACCACACAAACCTTATGATCCCTGCGACGTGGCTCGGACTTAATTCTACTAGAGATAGCTAACCCGAGAGTAAGGGACAGCGGAAGGAAAGGATAGCAAAGATGAAGGAAAGGATAGCAAAGATAGATAGATAGATAGAAAGAGAGAGAGAGAGATTTACATAGATACACTGGCCACACAGACCTTACGATCCCAGCGAGGTGGTCAGGACTTAATTCTAGTTGTTATAGCAACCTTAAGAGAAAGTGGAGGGAGAGGATAGCAGAGAGAGAGAGGGGGGGGGAAGAGATTTTGAAGTGTTGAAGAGAGAGAGAGAGAGAGAGAGAGAGATTTTGAAGTGTTGCTCGCGCATTATCAACATGTATATCCCGGGATTTGCTTATTGTAAGTGTGTGTGTGTGTGTGGGGGGGGGGGGGAGAGCAGGAAGTTTTTTTTTTTGTTATGCAACCTGGTTCCGGTCATGCTAACAGAGTGCAGATTCGCGTCTTGCCTGATTGACTCTCTACATACACACATACATAGGGTCTACATACATACATACATACATACATACATACATACATACATACATACATATATATTGAGAATATATCACAAATACACGTGAGCCACTAAATGTTTCTAGTCTCTCAGTGGGGATCGAACCATCGACCATCAGGACGATAGCCGACTGCCGTGGTGTAATTGATTAAAGCGTCGGCTATCGTCCTGATGGTCGATGGTTCGATCCCCACTGAGACTAGAAACATACATACATATATTTTTCAATTAACCTTTTGTTCTCTCTTTTTTTTGTTGGAGGGGGGGGGGAGGGGGGGCGGCACTTGTTACAGTCAGCTTTACATTATGTCTTCTTCACACACATAAAAATGAAAACATACCGGTACATACATAATACATAGGTAATACATAGGTTATACATAGGTTATATATAGGTTATACATAGGTTATATATAGGTTATACATAGGTTATATATAGGTTATACATAGGTTATATATAGGTTATACATAGGTTATATATAGGTTATACATAGGTTATATATAGGTTATATATAGGTTATATATAGGTTATATATAGGTTATACATAGGTTATATATAGGTTATATATAGGTTATTTATAGTTCTATACCTAGGTTATACATAGGTTATATATAGGTTTATCAATACGGTAGGTTATATATAGGTTATAGGTTATATATAGGTTATATATAGGTTATATATAGGTTATATATAGGTTATATATAGGTTATACATAGGTTATATATAGGTTATACATAGGTTATATATAGGTTATACATACGGTAGGTTATATATAGGTTATGGTTATATTGAGGTTATATATAGGTTATGGTGACACTATTGAGGTTATATATAGGTTATAGAGGTTATAGAGAGGTTATATATAGGTTATAGAGAGGTTATATATAGGTTATATATAGGTTATAGAGGTTATAGAGAGGTTATATATAGGTTATATATAGGTTATATATAGGTTATATAGGTTATAGAGTATATATAGGTTATATAGGTTATAGGTTATATATAGGTTATAGAGTATATATAGGTTATATAGAGTATATATAGGTTATAGGTTATATATAGGTTATAGAGTATATATAGGTTATAGAGTATATATAGGTTATATAGAGTATATATAGGTTATATAGAGTATATATAGGTTATAGGTTATATATAGGTTATATATAGGTTATATATAGGTTATATAGGTTATATAGGTTATATAGGTTATATATAGGTTATATATAGGTTATATAGGTTATATAGGTTATATAGGTTATATAGGTTATATAGGTTATATAGGTTATATAGGTTATATAGGTTATATATAGGTTATATAGAGTATATATAGGTTATATAGAGTATATATAGGTTATATAGAGTATATATAGGTTATATAGAGTATATATAGGTTATATACATATAGGTTATATACATACATAAACACAATACCGCTCCAACGAGTCATATTTGTGCTGATTATTATATACATATATAAATAGGGGAGGTATTTAGTTTGTTCCCTAGACCTCCATCAAGCTTAAAATTACACCCTCTTGAGTCCCTTTCAAGATAAATTTGTACATTTTTCGGTAGAAAAATGTCCAGGCCGAAGGCCGGTTCCTCTTAAATTACAGGCTCGCTATCGCTCGCCAGGAAAAGATTGACACCTATATGGCACGAAAGGTCCTAACATTGACATAAATGGGGCGAAAGTTCTTAAAATCGCCAAACTAATGGGGCGAACGTGTTAAAATATCAAAAGCAATGGGGCTAAACATGAGGGAGAAAGGGGTCCAGAAAAAATCCCTCAAGTGGAAATCTCCCCTTAATAGGAGTCAACGCTGTAATCGACGCCATCTTTATTTGTTACTTATTTTCAATTTTCTTAATAAAAAAAAAAAATCGGCCCACATCAGGGAGGCCATCATCAGGTAAAACACATGATCCTTATGGGGAGATTTCCACCTGGAGGATTTTTTTCTAGACCCCTTTCTCCCTCATGTTTAGCCCCATTGGTTTTGAGATTTTAAGACGTTCGCCCCATTAGTTTGGCGATTTTAAGAACTTTCACCCAATTTATGTCACTTTTAAGACCTTTCGTCCCATTTAGGTGACGATTTTTCCTGGCGAGCGATAGCGAGCCTGCAATTTAAGAGGAATCGGCCTTCGGCCGGGAAATTTTTCTACTGAAAAATGTAAAAAATTATCTTGAAAGGGGGTCAAGGGGGTGTAATTTCAAGCTTGATGGAAGTCTAGGAAACACACTAAAAACCTCCCCTTAAACAAACGAAACCTAAAATTAATGCAAAGTAAAAGTGGATCCATTATAATTAAATATTTAAAAGTTTAGCCAAAATACACATTAACACATGACCACGTTAATGGGAGGTTTCCACTTGAGGGAGTTTTTTCTTGACTCCTCTCTCCCTCATGTTTAGCCCCATTGCTTTTCTAATTTTAAGACGTTCGCCCCATTATTTTGATGATTTTAAGAACTTTCAACCCATTTCTGTCAATTTTAAGACCTTTCGTGCAATTTAGGTGTCATTTTATCCTGGCGAGCGATAGCGAGCCTGTAATTTAAGAGGAACCGGCTTTCAGCCGGGACATTTTTCTACCGAAAAATGTACAAATTTATCTTGCAAGGGGCTCAAAGGGGTGTAATCTTAAGCTTGATGGATATCTAGAGACCAAACTAAAAACCTCCCCTTAAATCAGCCTAGATCACAAATAATCGTAACTACTCAGTCAAAATTAAAAAACACCATTACATTTTATCAATAATCATGTTTCTATAGGCCTACTATTGTCTAAAAACTATCACATCGTACACCCATCTGTCCCCTACTAACTTCCTAATCCTGCCACGGACATTAGTTCCAGGGCAGTAGTTCCCTTTCCAATGCTCCCTAACCCACTCTAAACCACTGTTTGGACACTTGATCTTCAGTGTTTTGGAGGACAAGCAGCCTAAAAGGGTCACTATACCTGTTGTTGCTTGATTTCCTTTGTACAATGTTACTTACTTTAGCCAGCAAGATAAAGGATAAACCACATCCACACTAAACAAAAATCCGTGGCCTTTGTAAAACAATTATGCATATGTATGTATATTTATGTATGTATGTATGTATGTATGTATGTATGTATATTTATGTATGTATGAGGTAGTTGGACAAAATTCAAAATAAAGCTATTAGATTAATCAATAACCCTGCAATCACACAGGACCTTCCTACATTATCCATACGAAGAAACGTTGCATCCCTTGCATTATGCTACAGATATTTTCACAGCAATTGTTCCGAGGAACTTGCTTCAATTGTGCCGCCTCTCCACATCTTTCCCCGTAGAACTAAGGCTAGCAGAGATCATCGCAGAGAAGAAGCAACAGCCTAGGAGCCACGTCGTAGCCTGGATGAGATGCCGTCTATCTTTCTCATTGCTCAGATCAGCACTACTATGCCTGCGGGGAACAAGAAGGTCTGCACCACAACCAGTGACGGTGGCAGAAGTAGACTACGAGGCAGCAGTGGCAGAGGGTCGCATAGGAAGGAGACTGGATTGAAGTTGCATGGTGTAGAATAGTAGTATCTGATGCTTGTGAAATTTAGTATGTGTACAATATTAAATATATGGTAGTGGTGGTGGTGATGGTGGAGGTGGTGATGGTAGTAGTAGTAACATGAAATGTATGAACAATATTAAATAAAAATCAATGTAGTAGTAGTAATCCACGATGATGAGTCTGAGTGCTTACCCCGGAATAGGAAGTAGCTGCATGATAACAAAGTCAGGCGCTTTGATGACTATTCTGACCTGGTCTAGGGTCCAAAGAGGGGATGCACAGACTGAGTGGTTATAAAAAGAAAAATTATAATATATATTATTACTACTACTATCACTACTACTACTACTACAAAGTTATTAAAGTGTTCCTTATAAACGCCCTTGAAAACCTTCCCCCCTAAGGCACAATTTAAGAGAGAGAGAGAGAGAGAGAGAGAGAGAGAGAGAGAGAGAGAGAGAGAGCGAGAGCGATAGAGAGAGAGAGAGAGAGCGAGATCGACATCGAGAGAGAGAGAGAGAGCGAGAGAGAGAGCGAGAGCGAGAGAGAGAGAGAGAGCGAGAGCGAGAGAGAGACTATTGAGTTTTCGAAGTAGACGTAAAAGACCGGAGAATTAGTGAAGGCAGTTAGCAGAGAGAAAGCGAAAGTTAATTTACAAACGAGAGGAAGCGCCCATAAGAAGCATTCCACCGTTCCACAGACATTATATACATTTATACCGGTACTGTAGAAGGGTGAGTGTCCACGTCAGAAAAAACAAAACAAAAAATTAAGGGGAGACGATCGCTTTTCTAGACCACCTTCTCCCTCATCTTTGGACCCATTAGTTTGGCGATTTTATGAACTTTCGCCCCATTTCTGTCAATTTTAAGACCTTTCCTGTCAATTAGGGCTCTATTTTTTCCTGGCGAGCGATAGCGAGCCTGTAATTTAAGAGGAATCGGCCTTCGGCCAGGACATTTTTCTACCGAAAAATGTACAAATTTATCTTGAAAGGGGGTCTAGGGGGCTTCATTTTAAGCTTGATGGAGGTCTAGCGAGGAAACTAGAAAAATAAATAAATATAAAAAATTGACAAAAAGTGAAGGATCTCCCCTTAATAACAAACTGAAGATATTCACACAGTATTAATTGAAAAGTATGTATGTAGGCCTATGTATATACTCAGGTACATACCCCATTGCTAGGGGTGGCCGACACGAGACAGAGCCCGAACAGAAACAACATTTAAAGTTCCTATTCTCAGGGTCCGGGACCACTTTCGCGTTCCCTCGCCCGTTTGTCTCGTCGAGTATGAGAATTATACAAGGGGAGGAGGATTCCTAGCCCCCTGTCCCAAAATTGAAAAGTAGGAGTCATTAATTTAAGGGGAGGTATTTAGTTTGTTCCCTACGTTTTCATCAAGCTTAAAATTACACCCCATAGACCCCTTTTCAAGATAAATTTGTAAATTTTTCGGTAGAAAAATGTCCCGGCCGGAGGCCGGTTGCTCTTAAATTACAGGCTCGCTATCGCTCGCCAGGACAAAATCGACTCCTTAATGGCACGAAAGGTCTTAAAATTGACAGAAATGGGTCAAAATTTCTTAAAATGTCAAAACTACTAGGGCGAACGTCTTAAAATCTCAAAAGCAATGGGGCTAATCATGAGGGAGAAACGGGTCCAGAAAAAATCCCTCAAGTGGAAATCTCCCCTTAAGTAAATATGAATACCACAGATAAAAGAAGACAAAGAAGCTAGCAAGAAATTAACCCTCTCCGACATATGACGCGATTTTGAGCCTATTGGGGATACTTTAAAGCCTTTGTTACCATCAGGGGGTATTTAGAAACCTTTAGTTTAGTTACTTCAACCTCTGCAGTTGTGTTTGAGTTAGCTGTGTTGAGCCTATTAGGGATACTTTAAAGCCTTTGTTACCATCAGGGGTATTTAGAAACCTTTATTTTAGTTACTTCAACCTCTGCAGTTGTCTTTGAGTTAGCTGTGTTGAGCCTATTGGAGATACTTTAAAGCCTTTGTTACCATCAGGGTATTTATAAACCTTTAGTTTAGTTACTTCAACCTCTGCAGTTGTCTTTGAGTTAGCTGTGTTGAGCCTATTGGGGATACTTTAAAGCCTTTGTTACCATCAGGGGTATTTAGAAACCTTTAGTGTAGTTACTTCAACCTCTGCAGTTGTCTTTGAGTTAGCTGTGTTGAGCCTATTGGGGATACTTTAAAGCCTTTGTTACCCATCAGGGGTATTTAGAAACCTTTAGTTTAGTTACTTCAACCTCTGCAGTTGTCTTTGAGTTAGCTGTGTTGAGCCTATTGGGGATACTTTAAAGCCTTTGTACCATCAGGGGTATTTAGAAACCTTTAGTTTAGTTACTTCAACCTCTGCAGTTGTCTTTGAGTTAGCTGTGTTGAGCCTATTGGGGATACTTTAAAGCCTTTGTTACCATCAGGGGTATTTAGAAACCTTTAGTTTAGTTACTTCAACCTCTGCAGTTGTCTTTGAGTTAGCTGTGTTGAGCCTATTGGGGATACTTTAAAGCCTTTGTTACCATCAGGGTATTTAGAAACCTTTAGTTTAGTTACTTCAACCTCTGCAGTTGTCTTTGAGTTAGCTGTGTTGAGCCTATTGGGGATACTTTAAAGCCTTTGTTACCATCAGGGTATTTAGAAACCTTTAGTTTAGTTACTTCAACCTCTGCAGTTGTCTTTGAGTTAGCTGTGTTGAGCCTATTGGGGATACTTTAAAGCCTTTGTTACCATCAGGGGTATTTAGAAACCTTTAGTTCAGTTACTTCAACCTCTGCAGTTGTCTTTGAGTTAGCTGTGTTGAGCCTATTGGGGATACTTTAAAGCCTTTGTTACCATCAGGGGTATTTAGAAACCTTTAGTTTAGTTACTTCAACCTCTGCAGTTGTCTTTGAGTTAGCTGTGTTGAGCCTATTGGAGATACTTTAAAGCCTTTGTTACCATCAGGGGTATTTAGAAACCTTTACTTTAGTTACTTCAACCTCTGCAGTTGTCTTGAGTTAGCTGTGTTGAGCCTATTGGGGATACTTTAAAGCCTTTGTTACCATCAGGGGTATTTAGAACCCTTTAGTTTAGTTACTTCAACCTCTGCAGTTGTCTTTGAGTTAGCTGTTTTGAGCTTATTGGGGATACTTTAAAGCCTTTGTTACCATCAGGGGTATTTAGAAACCTTTAGTTTAGTTACTTCAACCTCTGCAGTTGTCTTTGAGTTAGCTGTGTTGAGCCTATTGGGGATACTTTAAAGCCTTTGTTACCATCAGGGGTATTTAGAAACCTTTAGTTTAGTTACTTCAACCTCTGCAGTTGTCTTTGAGTTAGCTGTGGGCAGAACACTAATTTTTGGAGAGGTAATTATAAGAGTGAGAGAACTCTATTTCTTATTGCTAATCTGGCAACCTCTGCGTCATATGTGCGTGAAAGGGTTAAGTACTGGCAGTAGAAAATAAATTAGGACAACAATAACAAATACAAGAAAACACTAAATAGAACCACCAAATAATACAATATTAACCGGATACTATAGGTAGCGCCAACCAACTTGACAATAATCTTGATCCCTGACCTCTCTGTAACTCAAAAGGGCCTAGAGCAAACTGGCTGTAAATATCCACACCTATTTCCTGGTGGACTCTTCCCAAATGATAGAAACGTCAGCTAGATTGCTTTCATTCATTTCGAGTTATAACAAGTTAAGGGGCCAAAATGACTGTCAAGTTCGCTGGCGTTATCTATAGCATAAAAGTAAAGGATAGTGCTAGGGTTGGCAGACAGGATCGATAATTAATTCGTGGCCCCAGGTAGAACGCACAGGTAATGAAGCTAGTGGGAGTACGTCAGCCAGGTGTGTACTCTCTCTCTCTCTCTCTCTCTCTCTCTCTCTCTCTCTCTCTCTCTCTCTCTCTCTCTCTCTCTCTCTCTCTCCACATATAAGGTAAACGTGATTAACCCTTTCAGTACCGGTGACGTCTTAATATTCTATATTTCAGTTCAGCTATATTTAAGGGAGCCCCCCTCGCTTTTTTTCTCTTTCTCTCCCTCTCTCTTTGGCTTGTATCCATTCGGCCCCATTCAGCCTACTGTTTTAAGACGCTTACCCCCATCCAGGTGTCAATATTTTCCTGGCAAGCGGTAGCGAGCCACTATACTGTGTATACGGTATATATTTATGTTTTGACAGCAAGATAAATTAGTAAAAAAATTCGATATCAAAATGTCTCTGGCGGAGCCGGATTTCTCCATACAAAGCTGGCTCGCTATCGCTCGCCAGGAAGAAACCAAAACCTGGATGGGGATAAACGTCTTAACACAGTTGGCTGAATGGGACCGAATGGATACAAGCCAGGGAAAGAGAGAAAATGAGAGAGATAAAAAAAAGACGGTGACCCCCCCCCCCTTAATGTACCTAAAAGGGGTAAACCAGCTAACCTGTAGCCTTTTAATTTTTTTTTTGGCTTCCCTTCTCCCTCATGTTTAGCCCCATTACTTTCGCCCCATTATTATGCGATTTTAAGACCTTTTGCCGCATTTGTCAATTATAAGATAATTATTAGGTGTCGATTTGTTTTCCTGGCGACTATTGGACCATTATATTATTCATCTTAGGAAGGACGTCTACCAAACAAAGACAGAGACAGAGACAGAGACTCTTCTAGGAAAGCCGTCAGCCTACAGGGGACCACAGGGGGTCGGAATACAGTGGGTGGATGGAAATTAATGGATGGTATAAGAATGCAAATATATATATGTATATATATATATATATATATATATATATATATATATATATATATATATATATATATATATATATATATTATATAATATATATATAGAGAGATATATATATATATATAAAGAGAGAGAGAGAGAGAGAGAGAGAGAGAGATAATTAAGTTGAGATAGAAAAAACTATTTTGAAATATCAAAGATAAAAAGTCTAATAAACCTAATGTAATCCCAACTACATTAAATTATCATGTCAAACACAAACACACACACACACACACACACACACACAATTTTGTTTTTTCATTTTTTAACATCAAGCAAGACGAATTAATTATTTTCCGTTCCAGACTCGCTCACAGCTTTAAACATTTTCCAATTAACATATGCATTACAATCTATAATACGTGTGGAAGAGTATTGGCACTTAGTTCGGAGAGAGAGAGAGAGAGAGAGAGAGAGAGAGAGAGAGAGAGAGAGAGAGAGAGAGAGAGAGAGAGAGAGAGAGAGAGAGAGAGAGAATGTACACATTTATCTCGAAAGGGGCTCTTGGTGGTGTTTTAAATTCTTAATATAGGTTTAGGGAGCAAACTACCCCCCCCCCCCCCTCCCCCTCCCTGTTCCTCCTTTATGTGTAAAGAGAGAGTAATGACACCAGTGGCACCAATATGGCGGAGGTTGGCCGATCTCTGTTCCTAAAGGGTCTCTGGTTCGGAGGGAATTTTCATGTGGTAATGGCAGATATATTATTCGTAATCTTAGGTCTATTAGCAACGGGAACACCATTAACGAAGTGATTTTTACAATACCAACTAGAGAACCTCGCATACCTCCGCCTACGATGGCGGAGGAATGCGCTCTACCGATCTCTTCTAAATTGAATCACTTTTTCCTATTGCATATCCTATGGGGATGCGCCACATTTCCTACACTGCACATCTACAACTTTAGCAGTTTTTAGAGTAGTGACATACTTCCTACAGCGATACAGCAATTCTCCAACACACAACAATCTAGGTTAGGTTAGGTTAGGTTAGGTTAGGTTAGGTTAGGTTAGGTTAGGTTAGGTTAGGTTAGGTTAGGTTAGGTTAGGTTACGTTACGTTACGTTACGTTACGTTACGTTACGTTACGTTAGGTTAGGTTAGGTTAGGTTACGTTACGTTACGTTACGTTACGTTACGTTAGGTTAGGTTTTGTATTCTTTCCTGCATAATACCATGTGATCGCATTGATGAGCACTGATCATGTATCAGAGTTGTAGGAGATATAACAGTATAACTGTAGGAGTTACGCCGGATGCACCGTTTGGTGTAGGTCCGTAGGAGATACCGGTATGCCGGGTACGGTACTCAGTTTTTGTGTGGGAAATATGACCAACTATGTGTAGGATATGTGGCAGTACTCCAACTTTTGTAGTTTTGTAGATGTGACTACGCCTCTATCCTATCTCCCCACCAAAGTTCGTGAAAATCTATTCATAGCTTTGTGAGATATCTTGTTTACAGACACACAGGCAGACAGACAGAGGAGAATAAAATGCCTCCGTTCAATTTCGCCGATGGAAGTAATGATTGTACTCGGTTATTATCTCAGGTGACGGTCAAATAGTGTTTCGATACCGGTACCGGGTACTTAATGTAAAAATCGAAACTATTACGTTAATGTTCCTAATTAACAACCTATTTCACTAACGAATGGGGCATTTGTAGCAGGCAGATGGGTCAATCGTCTTCATCATACACACATAAATATAAACTTGCAGCCAAAAAAAAAGAAAAAAAAAAAAGAAAAAAAAAAAAAAAAATTATGGTGATAGTGGAAGAGATAGCTAGGATAACAAAACAATGTGACCTAGCCTGACCTTTGACCTTGACCTCTGCCACATTAACATATTGCAATTATGGTACTTACAGTTACTAGATGGAAATGATACTCAGGCATCCAATATCAACTTACCTGTAAGAGAAAAGATATATGAATACATTTTATAATATTTTATAAATATTCTTATAACAATCCACCGAACTTTAAAATATTTAGTATATTATAGTGTTCCATTGTAACGCATATTCTAACAGAAATATAGATCATTACACTTAAGGGGAGGTTTCTAGTTTGTTTC
>CM064504.1:73790788-73810788 GCA_032716605.1 Paralithodes platypus | reverse complement strand
TGGGGGTGTAATTTCAAGCTTGATGGAAGTCTAGGAAACACTAAAACCCTCCCCTTAATAAATAGTTATTCGTCATATAAAAGTTTGAGAGATTGTTTGCATTTATATATAGCCTACGACAGGGGACGCCCCATGTTTATTCAGTTGCTTCAAACTAAAAATATTGTTTTTTCCTTGACTGCGTCGAAGGCAAAGGCCAGTGAGCGATCAAAATTGACTGTTGTTGTTGTTGTTGTTGTTGTTTTATTTCATTATTATTGTTGTTGTTGGTGTTGTCGTTATTGTTGCAGCTGTTTGTTTTCTGCCATTTATTTTACTTGGGGATAATCGGAGGTGGATTGTATTTAAGATTAATTTTAATTACTGCAGCGATGTTAGTATTTATCAAAATATTTGTTTTTAGTGTGTGTGTGTGTGTGTGTGTGTGTGTGTGTGTGTGTTTGTGTGTGTCTGTGTGTGTGTGTGTGTGTGTGTGTGTGTGTGTGTGTGTGTGTGTGTGTGTTTAATAAGACAGACACACACGCACATATGAGGATAACAGTTTAGATGCCCGAGCCCGGCCACTTGTATATCCCGAGCGGGGTTAATCTTATCAAAACCAGAAAACATAATTATCGTTCTCGTTAATTGTAAACTTTCCGGTTTTTGTTCGACTTGCTAATGAAGCCCCCCCCCCCCCCCCCCCCCCCACACACACACACTCAAAACCTCTCTTAAGGGAGCCCACCTCGCTTTTTTCTCTTTCTCTCCCTCTCTCTTTGGCTTGTATCCATTCGGCCCTATTCAGCCTACTGTTTTAAGACGTTTACCCCCATCCAGGTGTCAATATTTTCCTGGCGAGCGGATAGCGAGCCAGCATATATACCTGTATATATTTTTTTGTTTTGACAGCAGGCTAAATTTGTACATTTTCCAATAGAATAATTTCCCCGGCGAAGCCGGATTTCTCCATACAATGCTGGCTTGCTATCGCTCGCCAGGAAGAAATAAGACACCTGGATGGGGATAAACGTCTTAAAACAGTTGGCTGAATGGGGCCGAATGGATACAAGTCAAGAAAAGAGAGACAAGGAGAGAAAGATAAAACCAAAAAAGCCGGTGACCCCCCTTAAATTATCTCGTAGATAAACGTTTCTTTCCGAGTAGTTCATAGTTTTCCAACCCCACTCTCCCTGTCTCTCTGTTAACCCCTTCTGTGCCGATGACGTCTTTTCTAATATGTTGCGGCAACCATTAGAATATTTACTCAGTTTACGAAGAGCCTCCAGCGATTAACCCCTTCAGACTAATATGACGCAGAGGTTGCCAGATTAGCGATAAGAAATAGAGTTCTCTCACTCTTATAATTACGGTACCTCTCCAAAATTAGTTTTCTGCCCACAGCTAACTCAAAGACAACTGCAGAGGTTGAAGTAACTAAACTAAAGGTTTCTAAATACCCCTGATGGTAACAAAGGCTTTAAAGTATCCCCAATAGGCTCAACACAGCTAACTCAAAGACAACTGCAGAGGTTGAAGTAACTAAACTAAAGGTTTATAAATACCCCTGATGGTAACAAAGGCTTTAAAGTATCCCCAATTGGCTCAACACAGCTAACTCAAAGACAACTGCAGAGGTTGAAGTAACTAAACTAAAGGTTTATAAATACCCCTGATGGTAACAAAGGCTTTAAAGTATCCCTAATAGGCTCAAAATCGCGTCATATGTCGGAGATTTTGAGCCTATTGGGCCTGATCAGTCAGACAGTCTGAGGAACAACAACAACAACAGCACAACACAACTCACACACACACACAGTAATCCTCCCCCCCCCCCCCCCCCTCACACACACATAAGTTACCATCCCACCCCCCACACACACCAACACACACACACACACACTGACACACACACTACAACACACACACACACACTGACCCCCCCCCCCCCCCAAACACACACTGACCCCCCCCCCCCTCCACACACACACTGACACACACACTGACACACACACTGACACACACACTGACACACACACACACACACTACAACACACACACAGGGCCTACACACAGTCAGGTTTTCGTTAGTAATCTCATTAAGACTTCCCTTGGTTGGTGTTTCGGCGTATCAGCTACATTTTGTTCGTGGTCTATTGGGATTAAGGCCAGTTGGTGTGGGATGGTATTATGTGTGTGTGTGTGTGGGGGGGGGGGGGTCTGATTGTGTGTACTGTATGTAGTACTGTGTGTGTGTGTGTGAGAGAGAGAGAGAGAGAGAGAGAGAGAGAGAGAGAGAGAGAGCAGATCTCCTGTCATAACACTGATATTGAAGCTCCAACCAAAGAAGAAGCAAAAGAAGAAACTAGCTCCAACCAGTCTTCCAATTCCTGAGGTCATTATTATTATTATTATTAGTTACTATTATTATTATTATTATCATTATTAATTATTATTATCATTATCATTATCATTATTATTATTATTATTATCATTATTATTATCATTATTATTATTATTATTTACACTTCCCATTATATCTTGTCTTTTTGTCTTTTTTGTTTGTCAATTTGTCTCTGGTTATTACTTTCTCTCTCTCTCTCTCTCTCTCTCTCTCTCTCTCTCTCTCTCTCTATATATATATATATATATATATATATATATATATATATATATATATATATCTATCTATCTATCTATCAAATCTATCTATCAAATCTATCTATCTATCTATCTATCTATCTCTATCTCTCTCTCTCTCTCTCTCTCTCTCTCTCTCTCTCTCTCTCTCTCTCTCTCTCTCCCTTTGTCATCCCTTTGTCATTTAGCATCGCCAACAGCCCCGCATCGCCACTGAGAAAACTCGATCCTAATTTGAGTATTTCATATCCTAATTCCCTTTATTCATTGCATGAACAGTAGTTAAGTGCTTGTTTAACCTCCACATAGTTCTGTAGTTGCCGTGCATGTTATTTTATTGCTTTTCTGACTGATAAACATTGTTGTTTACATTTGTTATCCTAGCTTGTAGCAGACGACGCACGCGCACCTCTAATCGACCTAGCTTTGTATTTTCTTATTAACTCTAGTAGTATCGTATTCAGTATCCTACTGTAGCTATATATATCTGTAATTTTAGTTGTTGCTTGCATGATCTTGTAGTAACCTTTGACTGATAACTTTGTTTATCTAAATATAATCCTGTTTGACTAGCCTACAGTGACACCAGCGCCATCTGTTGATACAGTATATTAACCCCTTGTGTGCAGTTACACTTTATTTTTATATAATCTCTATTTGGTGAATCGTATATTTAGTCACATATTCTATTATATATATATATATATTTGTTTTGCTTTTTTAGGTAGGTTATCACCCCTGGTAGCCTACTTCTGCATATTTCATACTTTTTTGTTTTTGGTTATTTTTGTTTTTGGTTAGTCTAGGCTATCATCCCTGGTGGCCTATTTCTGCGTACGGTACTTCAATTTTTAAATTTTCAGTTAGGCTATCACCGCTGGTGGCCTATTTCTGCGTACCGGTATTTCATAATTTTTGTTTTCGGTTAATTTTGTTTTCGGTTAGTCTAGGCTATCATCCCTGGTGGCCTATTTCTGCGTACTTCAATTTTTAAATTTTCAGTTAGGCTATCACCGCTGGTGGCCTATTTCTGCGTACCAGTATTTCATAATTTTTGTTTTCGGTTAGTCTAGGCTATCACCGCTGGTGGCCTATTTCTGCGTACCGGTATTTCATAATTTTTGTTTTCGGTTATTTTTGTTTTCGGTTAGTCTAGGCTATCATCCCTGGTGGCCTATTTCTGCGTACTTCAATTTTTAAATTTTCAGTTAGGCTATCACCGCTGGTGACCTATTTCTGCGTACCGGTATTTCATAATTTTTGTTTTCGGTTAGGATAGGCTATAACCCCTGGTGGCCTATTTCTGTTTAAATAAACATAAAATTGTTTTCGGTTCGGCTATCACTGCGTATTCAAATTTAATTTTGTTTTGTTTTAATTTTTGGTTAGGCTATCACCGCTGATAACCTATTTGTGTGTATTTCAACATTTTTGTTTTCGGTTAGGCTTATTTAAGTAAGTGAAGCGACCTGAAGGGAGTGAAGTGTTTTTTAAAGTGAGTTTAGTGTTTTTAAAGTGAGTTAAGTGTTTTTAAGTGAGTGAAGTGAACTGAAGAAAGTGATCGTCACCATGCCTCGTGCCTGTACGAACTGCGCCGGTAGGTTTGGTGCTTCCATGTTTGCTCCTGCCGATCCACAAGTCTGCCGACTCTGCCAGCAACGAGGGGATTTGACAGCAAAATTGGATGAAGCCCTCAACAAGATCAACGCCCTCACCAGGAAGCTGGAATCACTCCAAGAGTTTGTAACACTCAACGTTGGAGTATCACTAACTCAAATTGTTTCAACTCCAGCATCCACCCCCGCCCCAACGTCATCTGCCAACAATCCAACACCTGCAGTAGACACTGCAGCAGATGCTTCTGATGAACCTGAGCCGACATCAAACCAGGACAGCCGCCCTGTTCACCTTAGTCTCTCTCCCCCACTCCTCGTGCAAGAAGCCTGCTAGCACGAACAGTACCAACCCCTCGCCCCCGTTCTAACCACTCCTCTCCCCGACCTGTACGTAGAGTCCCGCCACCACAGGTTTCCGGATTTACACCAGTGAGGAATGGTGCACGGCCAACGCAGAAAAGGTCTCATCTACCAGTCACAATGTCCAACAGATTTGAGATATTGGTAGAGATGGAAGACGAACCAGAAGAGACCAGGCTCGTGGGGGATTCCATCCTACGAGGACAGGTCGAAGAGTTCTGCGACAGAGTCCCAAATCAACGAAAAAGATTTTGCATCCCAGGAGCTGGACTGGACGACATTGTGGAAGCCTTCGAAGATACCACAAAGGATGCAAATGAAAATACCCTTTTTGTCATCCATGCTGGTTCAAATGACGTCATGCGCACCAGATCCGAAGAGTTGATGGAGAAATATCGCAAGATGATCCAGCACTACAAAAACAAGTCAGGGAATATCATCATCTCAGGCATTCTCCCCAAGATCGACGCACCTGACAAATTCTACGACAAGGCTTTCAGCACAAATAGCCGACTAAAACATTTGTGTCTGAGGGAAGAAGTTGAATTCATCAACCTCTGGGACAACTTCTACAACCAGCCTACTCTGTTCCGCAAGGATGGCACTCATCTAAACCCTGTGGGTTCAGCACGCATGGGTCGTCTCCTACACGAAGCAGTCCGCAGCCATGGATCAAAAAACGCCATCCGAGAAGAAGCAGCAGTGACATAAATCATCCAACGCCAAGAAAAAAACAGAGGCAACCGAGGACCACCAGCGATAAGGACCGAAGACAGCGAGGACCGAGGACAGCCATGAACATAAATGTAGATCCGACAAGAACCAAAATATTATTAAAGAGCGTTCCGTGAGTTCTAAAATAACAAATTTAAAGGTTTTCTATGCAAACGCTCGTAGCATACGCAATAAATTTTCAGATTTAGAGGAGCTAGTGTTTTCAGAAAATTATGATGTGATTGGCATAACAGAATCTTGGCTCAATACAGAAGATAGAGACTTTTTAGCAGAGTATTCACTTCCCGGTTATGTAATGTTTGAGAAAAGCCGAATAAATCGAAATGGAGGTGGCGTTTTACTTTATATCAAAGAAAGTCTTAACCCTACCCTCTTGTCAAAACCTCAAATTGTGAACGTCGACGCATCTTTTGTGCTAATAAAGAATAATAAAGGTACCAAAATAATACTTGCATTAATATACAGACCTCCAGCTCAATCAGTGCAAACTGACCGAGAAATTTACGAACAAATTACAGATGTAAGTAACTCACAAGATACCGTAATTTTTGGTGACTTTAATTTACCTGTGACCAAGTGGGGCGATACTCTTACTTCACACTCCGGACATGACTTGTATACGAACAACTTGCAAGAGAGTTCGCTTTATCAATTTGTTGGAACGCCGACCCGTGGTAATAACGTTCTTGACATTGTACTTGCAACAAAAGAAGAATTAATAGAGAATTTGAATGTTGGTGATGAATTCAGTAACAGCGACCATCGTACGATAACTTTCACTTTAAAGTTTACTAGTAACGAACCAAATAGTAGCATCGAAAAAGTCCCTAATTTCAAGAAAGCAAACTTCCATAAACTTAGAGCTATGTTTAAAGAAACTGACTGGAGCTTTTTAATTCACAATAACGACATAAATACATCTTGGAAGTTATTCGAAGCCACTTACCTAAAAGCAGTGCAAGACTGCATACCATCAAAAACTCGGCGTCCAGGCCATAATAATAAGCCCAAATGGTGGAATAAAGATATTTCAAACTGCCTGCTTGCTAAAAAATGTGCTAATGATAGATTAAAATCCTCACAAAATGACGAAGAACGGCTGAAATTTGTAGGGCTACGACGCAAAGCCAAAAAGTTAATTAAGCAAAGTAAAAAGACCTTAGAGTTACATATTGCGAATCAAAGTAAAACAAACCCGAAAGAATTCTATAGTTATATCAGAAAGAAAAAAGTTGTTACTTCAACTGTTGGACCGTTAGTCGATGAAAATGGAGAATACACCAAAGACGAAGAACAAATGAGTAATGCCCTCAATACCTTCTTTGCATCAGTTTTTACAACAGAAGACCTCAGTGATATCCCTACACCATCGCCGATTCAGATTGATAATTCAGATGTTCTAAGCAATATCACCGTTACAGAGAGAGAAGTATTGAATTGTTTAGATAAACTCAAGGTAAATAAAACGCCTGGACCTGATACAATCTCGCCTAGAGTTCTAAAGGAAGCTAAGGATGAGCTCTCTAAACCACTGACATTACTATTCAATAAATCCTTGCAGTCTGGAACTATGCCCGATCAGTGGAAGCTAGCCAACGTAACACCGATATTCAAAAAAGGCAGCAAATCCCTACCCAGTAACTATCGTCCAATTAGCTTAACCTCAGTTGTATGTAAAATGCTAGAAACGGTCATACGAGACAGACTCGTAAATCACTTAGAGGAAAATAACATACTTAAAGATACTCAACACGGCTTTCGTAAAAAACGTTCCTGTTTAACAAACCTCTTAGACTTCTTCCACGATATCCTCAACCTCTACGATGAGAGTAAAGCTGTAGATATTATATACCTTGATTTTCAAAAGGCCTTTGACAAAGTTCCCCACAAACGTTTACTGCTAAAACTAAAAGCGCATGGAATACAAGACGGTGTGTTAAAATGGATAGAAAATTGGCTCAGCGACAGAAAGCAAAGAGTAGTCATAAACGGTAAGGCAGACCAATGTAAGTAGCGGGGTACCCCAGGGATCGGTACTAGGACCAATTCTCTTTCTAATTTACATCAACGACATAGATGAGGGTCTCACCTGTACAATCTCAAAATTTGCTGACGATACAAAAATTGCAAATAGCGTACTCTCAAAAGAACAAGTTGACGATATGCAACACAATCTAGATAAATTGTCATGTTGGGCCCAAATTTGGCAAATGAGTTTCAATGCGGATAAATGTAAAGTACTACATATCGGATACCTAAATGAGAAAGCAAACTATTCGATGAATGGCACTCAGCTTAAGAATGTAAACAGAGAAACCGATCTGGGAGTAACAATATCGAGTAACCTAAAACCGAGTCAACAATGTTCAGAAGTTGTTAAGAAGGCAAACAAAATAATTGGCTTTATAGGCAGGTCATTTGAGCATAAATCCAAAGAAGTTATCCTAACCCTTTACAATTCCTTAGTCCGCCCTCTTCTGGAATACTGCGTTCAATCCTGGTGCCCTTATTACCAAAAAGATATAAACAAGCTAGAACGAGTTCAACGTAGAGTTACCAAAATGATACCTAGCCTAAAGAACAAACCATACGAAGAGCGTCTTAGAGAATTAAATCTATTTCCTTTAACCCAGCGCAGATTAAGAGGTGACTTAATTCAAGTGTTCAAAATCATCAAAGGCATCGACAATATGAACTGTAGTAAGTACTTCACTATCGACCAATCTAATTACACGCGGGGAAACGGTTGCAAAATTATTGGTAAATCTTTTAACTCACACGAATCTAAGAATTTCTTCTTCAATCGAGTTGTCAACTTGTGGAATGGGCTTCCCCGAAACGTTTATAGACTGCATCACCGTTGATTCATTTAAACTCCGCCTAGACAAATATCTCGCATCAAACCCGCGACTGACTGCGTTTGTAAATGAATAACTTTATTTTATCCCCCCCTCAGTTACTAACCCATCTGTCCCCTACTAACTTCCTAATCCTGCCACGGACATTAGTTCCAGGGCAGTATTTCCCTTTCCAATGTTCCCTTACCCACTCTAAACCACTGTTTGGACACTTGATCCTCAGTGTTTTGGAGGACAAGCAACCTAGAAGGGTCACTAGATCTGTTGTTGCTTGATTTCCTTTGTACTCCTTTGTACTCCCTCTCTCTCCACATACACACGGGAGTTAGTTGAGTTAACAAAAATCAAGGGCCCAGATTTGATTAGCGCGACAGGGTTTGATAGCATTAATATAATTACGAGAAACACACTTTTAAAACTAATAACAGCTAACTTAATCTATCTATCTATCTATCTATCTATATCTATCTATATGCTCAGGCCCAATCCCCATTTTTCCTATTTTTTTATTTTTATTTTCTATTTCATTCTATTTTATTATTTTTTTAGTTTTCCTCTTTTCTTGGGGGTGGCTAACTTAACCCTTTCACGCACATATGACGCAGGGGTTGCCAGATTAGGAATAAGAAATAGAATTATCTCTCTTATAATTACCTCTCCAAAATTAGTTTTCTGCCCACAGCTAACTCAAAGACAACTGCAGAGGTTGAAGTAACTAAACTAAAGGTTTCTAAATACCCCTGATGGTAACAAAGGCTTTAAAGTATCCCCAATAGGCTCAACACAGCTAACTCAAAGACAACTGCAGAGGTTGAAGTAACTAAACTAAAGGTTTCTAAATACCCCTGATGGTAACAAAGGCTTTAAAGTATCCCCAATAGGCTCAACACAGCTAACTCAAAGACAACTGCAGAGGTTGAAGTAACTAAACTAAAGGTTTCTAAATACCCCTGATGGTAACAAAGGCTTTAAAGTATCCCCAATAGGCTCAACACAGCTAACTCAAAGCCAACTGCAGAGGTTGAAGTAACTAAACTAAAGGTTTCTAAATACCCCTGATGGTAACAAAGGCTTTAAAGTATCCCCAATAGGCTCAACACAGCTAACTCAAAGACAACTGCAGAGGTTGAAGTAACTAAACTAAAGGTTTCTAAATACCCCTGATGGTAACAAAGGCTTTAAAGTATCCCCAATAGGCTCAACACAGCTAACTCAAAGACAACTGCAGAGGTTGAAGTAACTAAACTAAAGGTTTCTAAATACCCCTGATGGTAACAAAGGCTTTAAAGTATCCCCAATAGGCTCAACACAGCTAACTCAAAGACAACTGCAGAGGTTGAAGTAACTAAACTAAAGGTTTCTAAATACCCCTGATGGTAACAAAGGCTTTATAGTATCCCCAATAGGCTTAACACAGCTAACTCAAAGACAACTGCAGAGGTTGAAGTAACTAAACTAAAAGTTTCTAAATACCCCTGATGGTAACAAAGGCTTTAAAGTATCCCTAATAGGCTCAACACAGCTAACTCAAAGACAACTGCAGAGGTTGAAGTAACTAAACTAAAGGTTTCTAAATACCCCTGATGGTAACAAAGGCTTTAAAGTATCCCCAATAGGCTCAACATCGCGTCATATGTCGGAGAGGGTTAATGAACAGCAAAACTAAATAAAAAATATCTATGTATACATCAAGCACTGAGGCTGGGAAAATAAACTAATATAAATTCTATAACATAAAGTGTAATAACGCATATTAGACGATACAGTCAAGGGAAGGCAGACCGTTTGTTTGGTCTATTAATTCATTTATTCATATATATTAATTCATTTATTCATATACATTTGTTTGGTCTATTAATTCATTTATTCATATATATATTTTTTAATTTCCTCGCTAGACCTCAGTCAAGCTTAGAAAAACACCCCCTAGACCCCCCTTCAAGATAAATTTGTAATTTTTCGGTAGAAAAATGTACCGGCCGAAGGCCGGTTCCTCTTAAAATCGTAGGCTCGCTTTCGCTCGCCAGGAAAAAATCGACACCTAAATGGCACGAAAGGTCTTAAAATTTACAACGAAATGGGGCAAAAGGTGTTAAAATCGCCAAACTAATGGGCCGAACGCCCATCTTATAATCTCAAAACTAGTGGGGCTAAAAAAAAAAAAAAATTATCACTCCATCTAAATGTTATTCCGTGCAAAGCTAATGATTCTATTCCGAGAGGGCCAGCCAAATATATGAGAGAGAGAGAGAGAGAGAGAGAGAGAGAGAGAGAGAGAGAGAGAGAGAGAGAGAGAGAGAGAGAGAGAGAGAGAGAGAGAGAGAGAGAGAGTGAGTGCGCATGTGTGTGAGAGTAAGAGAGTGAGATTAAATGATAGATAGACGCGTAGATATTTCAATAGACAGAGAGAGAGAGAGAGAGAGAGTGAGTGCGCATGTGTGTGAGAGTAAGAGAGTGAGATTAAATGATAGATAGACGCGTAGATATTTCAATAGACAGAGAGAGAGAGAGAGAGAGAGAGAGAGAAACAGAGAGAGAGAGAAACAGAGAGAGAGAGAGAGAGAGTGTGTGTGTGTGTGTGTGAGAGAGTGAGATTAAATGATAGATAGACGCAGAGAGAGAGAGAGAGAGAGAGAGAGAGAGAGAGAGAGAGAAAACTAAATAGATAGCTAACAATGAGCGTGATAGGAACCAGAATGGCTCACAAATTAATGGAGTCAAACGTCTTTTAATAGTGTGCCTTTGAAATGCAGTGAATGATAAGACATGGGTTGATTGGGTCGAGTTGTTAAGGGGACCACCTCGCCTTTCTTTCTCTTTCTTTGGGTTGTATCCATTCGGCCCCTTTCAGCCTACTGTTCTAAGACGTTTATCCCATCCAATTGTCGATTTTTTCCTGCCGAGCGAAAGCGAGCCAGCATTGTTTGGAGAAATCCGGCTTCGCCCGAGACATTTTTCTATCGAAAAATGTACACATTTAGCCTGCTGTCTAATTCTTCATCAAAAATATGCTGGCTCGCTATTGCTCGCCAGGAAAACAAATCGGCACCTGGATGAGGATAAACGTCTTAAAACAGTAGGCTTAATGGATACAACCCAGAAAAAGAGAGAGAAATAGAGAGAGGTGGTCCCCTTAACCCTTTCAAACTCCAATACGCGTTTGTTCTGTTTTCTGGCAACTATTTAGACTATTCTATTCAGATTAGGAAGGGTATATTAAAGTCAAAGTGTTGATTGAGATAGTATTTACCATTTTAATACCCACAGATCCTTCCTAGGCTACATAAAATCGTCTAGAGATAGCCAAAATAAACTGTTAAAACGCGTCAGAGCTTCAAGGGGTTATACAGCCTACTACTGTTATTGTGGTGGCTTCTACTTGTGTGTGTACAGTCACGCTAATAAGTCATGTCTCGGCACCAAGTATGTTTTGATCAATAATTAGTATCAGCAATATCTAAGCTTCATTTCTTCATATCGAGTGAAATATACAAACATGCACCTACACTTATCCACCTTATTCAACATCTGACAGACATTAATACAGCACAGAGCGAGCCAAACGTAACGAAAGCTGAGACATGACTTATTAGCGCGACCGTACAACTTTGTGTATGGTTATCATGTGTACGTTCATACTCATGTGTGTGTGTATGGGTGGGTGGGTGTAATGTGTGCGTGCGTGTGTCTGTAATGTGCGTGTGTGTGTGTGTGTGTGCGTAATGCGTGTGTGTGCGTAATCATCACACTCGTGTGTGTGTATGGGTGGGTGTAATGTGTGCGTCCTTGTGTCTGTAATGTGTGTGTGTAATGTGTGTGCGTAATCACCATCACCACCACGAGCAATACCATTATCACCATCACTACAATCATTACTGCTATCACAACTACTATCACAACCATCACTACCATAATCACCACCACCACCACCATCATAAGTACCTACCATAATCACCACCACCACCACCATCATAAGTACCTACCATAATCACCACCACCATCACTACCATAATCATCACCATAATCACTACCACCACCATCACTACCATAATCACCATCACTACCATAATCACCATCACTACCATAATCACCATCACTACCATAATCACCATCACTACCATAATCACCATCACCACTACCATAATCACCACCACCACCATCACTACCAAAATCACCATCACCATCACTACCATAATCACCCCAACATCACTACCATAATCACCATCACCATCATCATCACTACCATAATCACCACCACCACCATCACTAAAAATGTCCCGGCCGAAGGCCGATTCTTCCAACTTTACAGGCTCACTATCGTTCGCCAGGGAAAAAATCGACACCTAAATAGCACGAAAGGTCTAAATATTGACGACGCAATGGGGCGCAAGGTCTTAAAATCGACTAACTAATGGGGCAAACATCTCAACATCTGAAAACAAATGGGGCTAAACATGAGGGAGAAAGTGGTCCAGAAACCCGGCCCATCCCCCCTTAAACAAAAACGGGTTAATCTGTATAATAATATCCGAAAGGAAAACAAAACAATAACGCGTCCTCATTATATTGAAAGGCATTTAAGGGGAGATTTCCACTTGAGGGACTTTTTTCTTGACCCCTTTCTCCCTCCCTTGCTTTTGAGATTTTAATACGTTCGCCCCATTATTTTGGCGATTTTAAGAATTTACGACTCATTCTGTCAATTTTAAGATCTTTCGTGCCATTTAGGTGTCTATTTTATCCTGGCGAGCGATAGCGAGCCTGTAATTTAAGAGTAATCGGCCTTTGGCCGGGACATTTTTCTACCGAAAAATTTACAAATTTATCTTGAAAGGGGGTGACATTTTTAGATTGCTGGAAGAGTAGGAAACAAACTAAAAACCTCCCCTTAACCTATTCAGGACCAGTGACGTCTTTACTATCATATTCGGGCAACTATACGATTTTATTCAGCTAAGGAAGGACCTCTAGCATTAAATAGGCTTCAAACTATCTCAACCAACCCTTTTAATTACCACACATCCTTCCGAAGCTGCATAATATCGTCAAATTATAGCTACAATACAATATAACACACGTTGTTGATACTCAAAGGTTTAAGTGCAACTCTACATCGTCATTTACTTTACGCTTAGGTCAAGTGCATAGGCATCACTCCTTTCAACGGAAGATTTTATATATACCCTATAAAAAAAAAAAAAAAAAAAAAAAAAAAAAAAAAAAAAAATGGCACCATCACAAACTAGTTGTTGCAAGGGGACGATCCATCATCACCACCCCGATCTCCAAGGACACCCCGACCAGGTGACCCTTCTGCTGGTGACCCCTCTGCTCCCTTGCTGCTTGTGCTGTTGCAGGTTCAACAAGAAGTAGAAGTAGACACCCAGGTGGAAGCCGAGGGGTTGGAAGACACCCAGGTGGAAGCCCAGGGGTTGGAAGACACCCAGGTGGAAGCTGAGGGGTTGGAAGCCCAGGGGTTGGAAGACACCCAGGTGGAAGCCCAGGGGTTGGAAGACACCCAGGTGGAAGCCGAGGGGTTGGAAGACACCCAGGTGGAAGCCGAGGGGTTGGAAGACACCCAGGTGGAAGCCGAGGGGTTGGAAGACACCAAGGTGGAAGCCGAGGGGTTGGAAGACACCCAGGTGGAAGCCGAGGGGTTGGAAGACACCAAGATGGAAGACACCAAGGTGGAAGCCGAGGGGTTGGAAGACACCCAGTTGGAAGACACCCAGGTGGAAGACACCCAGGTGGAAGCCCAGGGGTTGGAAGACACCCAGGTGGAAGCCGAGGGGTTGGAAGACACCAAGGTGGAAGACACCAAGGTGGAAGCCGAGGGGTTGGAAGACACCCAGGTGGAAGCCGAGGGGTTGGAAGACACCCAGGTGGAAGCCGAGGGGTTGGAAGACACCCAGGTGGAAGCCGAGGGGTTGGAAGACACCCAGGTGGAGGTCCAGGTGGAAGCCGAGGGGTTGGAAGACACCCAGGTGGAAGCCGAGGGGTTGGAAGACACCCAGGTGGAAGCCCAGGGGTTGGAAGACACCCAGGTGGAAGCCCAGGGGTTGGAAGACACCCAGGTGGAAGCCCAGGGGTTAGAAGACACCCAGGTGGTGGAGGTCCAGGCGGAGGCCGAGGGTGAGAGCATTGAAGGAGAAGAGGTGAACAGTGAACAGATTTCGGCCTTAATGAAAGTGGGAATTGAATAGGGCCTGGGGAATCTTGAAAATAACTTCATCCTTTCTTCTGTAGGTTTTCCCGACCACACAATAATCAACGTTCATATGGCGAATATAGAAAATGAAAGTCCACAGTATCGGACTTGTTCGGCAATGATGGTTTTTGTCGTGGAGCAACATGATAAAATAGAAAGTGTAGTACAGGAGGCACTGTTGGATGCCATTAGTAACAGACTTCCCGGCAGTATGAGCTGCTTTGGTTTCGTCCTGTACGACAAGCATGGTTACCACATAGTAGAGGAGAATGGACAGTGTGTGTTTGACCAAGCTGGGGCACTATCTGTTCTGCACAAGAATTTTGCTAGTTCAAACAAGACCAGAAAATTTGTCCGGTGTGCTCTACTGCCTCAGTGGTGTTATAAGGATGCTGACTAGCTGAGCAAAGTGGCAAGATTGGCTGCTGATGCTGCTACTGGCATCTTGTCCAACAACCGTGCAATTCAGCAAGATGTTCAGATTATATTCATGTGTCGATATCACCCTGATGCGGAGTTCTTCAAATTGCTATCAAGAGACTCCTTTGAGGAGGGTAGAACACGTCAAATGACACTTGCCGACGTCATAGTTTTCCAGGACTGGGAAGCCTCAGATAGGGATAAAGAAATGGCTAAACTTTGTAGGATGACCGGTGGGATATACAAGCGACTGAACCTTTCCTTCGTGGAAGTACGTAGGGCAGTTAAGCAGCGACTAAAGACTTCATACATTGATGGAGAAATACAAGTCCATCTAAGCAGTGGGATTAAGTGCTCGCTTGTTCAAGGATCCGGTGAGGTAAATGATTTGGACGAGGGCTGCTCAGAGTTCACCGTGGCTGTCCCATTTATTCAGCACGGTGACAAGAACATCACCAGCCTGTACGTGAAGCCGCGAGAGGATATATGCCCACAACCATCACAGGCTCATGAGGTCAATGTGTCATTCTACTGTCGGGATCTAAGCGGCAACATCTACAGAAAGGCGGAGTCCATATCGGTTCGTTTCGGCAATTGAGCGGAGTTCATACGTGTTCGTTTCGGCAATTGAACTTCACCAGGAAACTGATGTGCTGATCTCGGGGGTAAATCCTAAACGGAACCCCCTTGTCGTATTTGGTTTTAACACCAGATTATGACCATAAGAATAGTTTTTGTGTTATATTTTGAACATTTTATCCGATATTTTTAACACACATATTGAAAAATACTAATGTGCCTTATAATGAATGCCAAACTAATGACTTTTTGAACACATACCTATTGAACAAATACTAATATGTCATAATAAATACCAAAATAATGAAACTTCCTGAAATGACCTCACATTATATAATGCTTAAGTTATGTACCAATCTTGTTCTAGCAATGTGACCTATTCTGCACACACAATTCTTACAGTGTAGTTATATTAACCCCTTGAAGCACTGACGCATTTTAGCAGTTTATTTTGGCTGTCATTAGACGATTTTTTTCAGCTTAGGAAGGATCTGTGGGTATTAAAAGGGTAAATACTATCTCAATCAACCCTTTGACTTCCATATACCGATACTAATCTGAATAAAATCGTCTAATATTAGCCAGAAAACAACAGAAACGCTTATCGGAGCTTGAAAGGGTTAACCCCTTCAGCACGATGAGTAATTTTCATGATACTCTGGTTACCATTAGACGATTTTCTTTAGCTTATAATCTGTCTCTGGGCTTCAAAAGGGGTAATTACGATATCAACAACCCTCTGAATAGCATAGGTCCTTCTTAAACTGCACATAATCTTTTAATTTTACCCATATTCAAGGGTACAAATGCGTCATGGTGCTGAAGGGGTTAATCTTCTCTTAGTTCTCTATTTATCCCTCCTATTCCTTTCTTTATCTATCTATTTATCCCACATACACACACACAGATACCAACACATGTAATCTCTCTCTCTCTCTCTCTTCTATCTCTTTATCTCCATTTGTGTTCTCTTTTCTATCTCTTTCCACTTCTCTCTTTTTCTCTCTTCTATCTATCTCTTTCTACTTCCTCTCTCTCTGCTCTCTCATTTTTTCTCTCTTCTATATCTCTCCACTTCCTCTCTCTCTCTCTCTCTCTTCTATCCATCTCTTTCCACTTCACTCTCACTCTCTCTCTCTTCTATCTATCTCTTTCCACTTTCTCTCTCTCCCTTTCTTCTCTCTTTTTCTCTCTTCTATCTATCTCTCTCTCTCTCAGCACACATTACAGTCGTGTTTCCTTGTTTGTACACACCTTATAATTTGCTTGTGTTTACCTTTTCTCTTTCGCTTTCTCTCTTTCTTATATTATCTCACTCTCTCTCTCTGTCTAACTTTCACACATACACCCCTTCTCTCTATCTCTCTCTCTTTCTTTAACTCTCACACATAACTCCCCCCCTCTCTCTCTCTCTCTTTCTGTCTAACTCTCACACATAACCCCTCTCTCTCTCTCTCTATCTATCTCTCACACATTACCCCCCCTCTCTCTCTCTCTGTCTAACTCTCACACATAACCCTTCTCTCTCTCACACATAACCCCCCCTCTCTCTCCCTCCCCCTTTCTCTCTCTCCTTCATCACACCAACATTTCATCCATTCAACATCATCATCATCACGCCTTCATAGTCATTACTATCATCATTATCGATAACATGATGTCGATAATGATGATAGTAATGACTATGAAGGCGTGATGATGATGTTGAATGGATGAAATGTTGGTGTGATGAAGGAGAGAGAGAAAGGGGGTGGGGGGGTTATACCATTTCCCTTCCCTTCCCCAGCATGCCATTCTCTCTCTCTCTCTCTCTGTCGAATTCCTTCTCCCTATTGTATTTTAAACCTGAACTTTATTTTACTGGTAGGCTACCGATACTTCTTCCTAGTCATTTAACATCCCCTCCCTTCCTATCATCTCCGACCCTCCATCTCCTCCCCCCCCTCCATCTCCTCCCTCCCCCCCCCCCCCACCCCCCGTCCTCTCCTCCTCCCCTCCCCCCAATCATCTCCAACCCTCCATCTCCTCCCCTCCCCCATTCATCTCCAACCCTCCATCTCCTCCCCCCCCCATCCTCTCCAACCCTCCCCCCCCCCCCAATCTTGTCCAACCCTCCACACACACACCCACGCCCCATCCTCTCCAACCCCCCTCCCCACTCACCTAACCTCTCCGACCCTCCACCTCATCCAAACCACTCCCCCCCCCCCCCACCATCTCGCTCCCTATCCTGGCCCACCCCCATCCCCTCCCTCCCTATCCTCGCCCCCCTCCACCCCATCTCCCACTTCCTATCCTATCCTATTCCCCCCCCCCCCCCCCGCCCCAACCATTCAACGCAGCTAGGTTAATTTTGCGCCCAGGGTCCATTGAAGCCAAGGCATACATACATACATACATACATATGTATGTTATGGACCCGCATCTCCCTCAATAGTTTTCAGATTTTGAGACGTTCGGCCCATTAGTTTGGCGATTTTAAGACCCTTTTCCCCAATTCTTTGTCAATATTAAGACTTCGTGTCATTTAGGTGTCGATATTTTCCTGCCGAGCGATAGCGAGCCTGTAATTTAAGAGAAACCGGCCTTCGGCCGGAACATTTATATATCGAAAAATGTATACACTCTAGGAGGTGTTTTTTTAAGCTTGCTGGAGGTCTAGCGAGGAAACTAAAACACAAATGAATAAATGAATTAATAGACCAAAAAACCAGTGACTACCCCCTTTTAACGGTAAGGCAAGGGGGGTCATTAGCTGTCTAGGCCGCTCAAAGGACAGAATGGGAGGCCAGCTTGGGACTGTTGACACGGAATTATGATGAGCTGTGTGTGTGTGTGTGTGTGTGTGTGTGTGTGTGTGTGTGAGAGAGAGAGAGAGAGGCGAGCTTGGGACTGTTGACACGGAATTATGAGTTGAGTTGAGTTGAGTTGAGTTGAGTTGAGTTGAGTTGAGTTGTGTGTGTGTGTGTGTGTGTGTGTGTGTGAGAGAGAGAGAGAGAGAGCGAGGAAGGGGTAAGGTTGCACAGGAGAGGGTGAGAGAAGGGAGTGGGAGGGAGGAGGTAGAGAGTTACATAGATACACAAACTGCACACACACCTTGCAGCCCCTACTAGGCAGTCTGGACTTATTTCTTTCAAAATTTGCTACTAAGTGGAAGGTAAGGATAGCAAAGCAGAGGGTGAAGGGAGGGAGGGAGAAGGGGGAGTGGGTATGGCACAGCAGGTGTGAAGGGAGGGGGGAGGGGGTATGGCACAGCAGGTGTGAAGGGAGGGGGGAGGGGGTATGGCACAGCAGGTGTGAAGGGAGGGGGAGGGGGTATGGCACAGCAGGTGTGAAGGGAGGGGGGAGGGGTATGGCACAGCAGGTGTGAAGGGAGGGGGGAGGGGTATGATACAGCAGGTGTGAAGAGAGGGAGGGGGAGTGGGTATGGCACAGCAGGTGTGAAGGGGGGGGGTCAAACTGTAGCTAATGAGGCTTGGGTGTATTCAAAGGACAGAATAAGAGGCACTGTTGACACGGGATTATGATGAGCAGTGTGTGGGTGAGAGAGAGAGAGAGAGAGAGAGAGAGAGAGGTGAGAGGGGGGGGGGAGGGTAGGGGGGAACAGAGGGATGGGTAGGGTTGCAGAAAAGTGGGTGTGGGAAGGGGAAGGGAGGGGGGAGGTGATGGTGAGGGTGACTGGAGGAGGTGGGGTGGGATGGGGGATAGTAAGGAGGGCAAGAGTGGGGTGGGGGGTGGGGAGGGGAAATTACACAGGAGTAGGTAAAGGATAGAAGAAGAGGGGGTGAGAGGGGAGGGGGTGAACTGTAGCTAAAGAAGTTTGTTGGTGTATTCAAAGGACAGAATAGGAGGCGCTGTTGACACGGGATTATGATGAGCAGTACGCGTGTGTGTGTGTGTAAGTGGGAGGGGGGGAGGTGTTGCGGAAGTGGGGATAGGTGGAGAAAGAGCGGCAGCGGTCGAGTGGTGAGCACGCTCACGTGTGAATCTGCTTGACCTGGGTTCGATCCCAGCCCAGGCGGGCATTTACAGGTAGTGGGTGTTGTAGTACGTCCTAGCATGTTTCACATGCTTGCACCCAGTCGGGGGACACCTCGACGACGTATACCGACTAATAACAGACATAACAAAGCCACTCCAACAGCTTCCTCTCTCTCCAACACCCCTTCTCCCCTCTGTAGCCTACACTCTTTAGAAAAATAGGAAAAGTAGAATATAGATACGAGGTGCCGTTGTAAAGACTTATCCCTCAATACCTTCACCTGACCTGACCTGACCTGACCAGGGAGGAATAGGGTTGTGGTGGAGTGGGATCCTGGAATGTGGATCCTACGACTTGCGTATGAATTGAAATACATTCTCCAAGTAGGATTTCCCTTCTCCTTACTAATAAAATAGAAAAGGTTAAGTATCCTTTATCACACCGTGGCAGGTAGAGTTGATTAAAACATGGACAACGTGATGACTGACGGTGGTTCGAGCCTCGCTGAGAGTATAAAAACATTTAGCAGCTCATGTGTATTTATGAGATATACCTAGTGTTATATATACAGTATATATATATATATATATATATATATATATATATATATATATATATATATA
>CM064504.1:73770788-73785788 GCA_032716605.1 Paralithodes platypus | reverse complement strand
AGTATAGTTTATAGTTCAAATTACGTCTTTGGAAATTATAAAATGGCGAAACCAATGCTATTTCATGATACTTTTCTTGTGTTCCTTCTCATATTCACTCAAGTCTTCCAACAAATGTACTCTGGTTTGACACCCTGTCTAGAAGGCCTCCAGCAATTACCAGACTTCGAACTATCTCACTTAACCCTTTTAACCACCCCAGATCCTTATTAAACTACACACGATTGTCTAAATATGTCTAAAATAAAATTCAAAAGACGTCGCCGGTACAGAAGAGGTTAATATTCGCTTTATCAACGAACATTTATACAAGTAGGTCAACACGAGAGAGAGAGAGAGAGAGAGAGAGAGACTAAATTCCAATTTGACGAATGCACCCATTTGCTCATTAATTGATATCAGCAATAACGCAAAAACAAAAACAGGACAGCCACATTTTTGGCCATTATTTCATGAAGGGGGTAGCCTAGTGTTTATATTTTCATCTGTTCATATATGTATTAGTTCCCTACCTAGACCTCCATCAAAACTAAAAGAACACCCCTAGAACACCCCCCCCCCCCCCCTTCAAGGTAAATGTTTACATTTTTCGGTAGAAAAAACTTGGCCGAGGCCGGTTCCTCTTAAAATTACAGGCTCACTTTCGCTCGCCAGGATCAAATCGATACCTAGATAGCACGAAAGGTCTTAAATTTGACAACGAAATGGGATGAAAGGTGTTCAAATCGTCAAACTAATGAGCCGAACGTCAAACAATCTAAAAACTAAATAAGGTGTTCCAGTGGACCAGGGAAAATAACATACAGTTTAATGAAGACAAATTCCAATTAATACGATACGGAGATGATGATTTCGTTAAGGGGAGGTATTTAGTTTGTTCCCTAGACCTCCATCAAGCTTAAAATTACACCCCCTTGAGTCCCTTTCAAGATACATTTTTACATTTTTCGGTAGAAAAATGTCCCGGTTGAAAGCCGGTTCCTCTTAAATAACAGGCTCGCTATCGCTCGCCAGGATAAAATCGACACCTAAATGGCACGAAAGGTCTTAACATTGACAGAAATGGGTCCAAAGTTCTTAAAATCGTCAAAATAATGGGGCGAACGTCTTAAAATTAGAAAAACAATGGGGCTAAACATGAGGGAGAAAGGGGTCAAGGAAAAAAATCCCTCGTGTGGACATCTCCCCTTAAAGAGAACACAAGTTACATAACTATTAGGATGGTTCGAAGCCTTTTAATTACTCGAGGCCATCATAAAACTAAATACAAGTGTCTAATAGTACCCAGCATAAAATGAAAAGGACGGCACTGGTACCGAAATGGATACTAATATAGCTGTATCAAGCAGGTACGGCTCTGTCTCGAGTCGGCCACCCTCAGCTAAAAAAAAAAAAAAAGAAAAAAAAAAAAAAAAAAGGAAGGGAATATGCCTGAGTAGATAGATAGATAGATATATAGATCAATCAGGTATATTGGCAGTAATATACCATTTCAATACAAGGGTAGAACCTAATCCTAATCAATAATATACGCTTATATACGGTACGGTACCTTTAATATAGCCTACTGTTCTAAAAAAAAAACACACACAATCTACAATGCACCAGTATTAACGAATCCACTTGTCAATAATCGAAAAAGTATCACTCAGTCAAAACAAATTCAGTTAACTCAAAATTACTCAACTCATATCAGTCAACTCCAAATCAGTCAAATCAAAGTCAATCCGCTTAAAATCAGTCAACTCCAAATCAGTAATCGCATAATCAATCAACTTTATATCAGTCAACTCCAAATCATTCAACACATAATCAACCCAAAATCAGTCAACTCCAAATCAGTCAACTCAAAATCAGTCGACACAAAATCAGTCAACTCAAAATCAGTCAATACAAAATCAGTCAATACAAAATCAGTCAACTCAAAATCAGTCAACACAAAATTAGTCAACACAAAATTAGTCAACACAAAATTAGTCAACACAAAATCATTCAACCCAAAATCAGTCAATACAAAATCAGTCAATTCAAAATCAATCAATACAAAATCAGTCAACTCAAAATAAGTCAACTCAAATTCAGTCAATAGAAAATCACCAATGAAGTCATCAATACGGTCAGTCAACGCGAAAACAGTCAACACAAAAGCAGTATATACTTAAAATCAGTCACCACATAGATCAGTCAAATACAATTCAGTTAACACAAAATCCATCAATTCAGTCAACACAATATCCATCAACAAATCAGTCTATGAATAATCAGTCAATGGACAATCAGTCTATACAAAATGGTTAAAACAAAATCAGTCAACTCAAAATCAGTCAATTCAAATTCAGTCAACAAAGAACCAGTCAACACAAAAACACTTCAGTGACTCAGTAAATTCTACTGAGCCAGTGAATCCCACCAGTTCAGTAAATTCCACAAAGTCAGTCAATCCCAGCAAATCAGTCCGCTGGAAAAATCAGTCCGAAAACGGCATCAAATCATATGGTGAACGACTGAAGAGGCTTGATCTACCTACCCTTGCATACAGAAGATCACGAGGGGACATGATTGAAGCTTTCAAAATACTGAATGGACTCTATGATGAAGAGGTATGCGAGGATTTATTTGAAAATAGAGAAGGAAGAACAAGAGGGCACATCATGAAGATCTTCAAACAGCCGTCAAGATTAAACATCAGGAAGTTTTCGTTCTGTGAGAGAATAGTAAATAGTCTATCGGAAAGCAGTTAACTCGAAATCTGTGGTCGAATTTGAAAGAAAAATAGATCATGCCTGGACAAATCAAGAACAAAAATATAACCACAAAGCAAAGATGAACACCACTCGCCACCACCGCCACACCAGTATACAAGAAGTTGACTTAAACATTAATGACGAAGAACTGCTGATAGGCCTCTACCAGAAGACATCTGTAAGTATTTGTAAGTAAATCAGTCAACCGTAACGAGTTAGTCAAATCCAACAAGTAAGTCGACTCCACTTAGTCAACATAGTAGAAACCATTTCAATCAACTCAGCAGTCAGTCAACGGGACAACTATACAATGTGTCAGTCAGCACCACCAGTTCAGTCATTCTCAGTAAGTAGGCTATTATGGCTATATTGTATCGACGTGTCAGTCAAGTACACTTACAAAGAACCCAATATAAAAACATATACTGTATAAATATACATGCAAATATAGCCTATAATTTTTAAGTTAGATATCCTATAGAGATAATTTGATAAAATACACATCGATTAAACCATAGCCTAATTGCATAAAATTATATTTTGTTGATGATGATGGCTGGAGTAAAAAAAACAAAAACAAAATGAAATAAGAAGAAAGAAGAGAGAAGAAACAGGACTGAAGAAAGAAGAGAAACAAGACTGAAGAAGACGGGATGACAAATGAGATATATTTATGTTTACAGACAAATAGAGCACGTCACAAAAAGACAAATAACAAAACCTCTCAGGGATGTGCCGATGTTAAGGCTAAACTTCCCGAATTCCAACTGAACTGAACTGAGAGGAAGAATAAGTTAAGACGAGAAGTACAGTAATAGATCAAAAGTACTTGGGCTCAACCAAGTTGCTCCATTGATATGTTGTTTTAATCAATTGGATTTTAATATACAAGTAGTTATCTGACTGCAATGTCTAATCGAGATATTAGCTATGATGTCGCTCACAAAATAAATATTATCGCGCATAACGGTAGCATCATGTCACGAAAAAGATTATGTTAATACGAATTATGCAACAAAATAATAAATATAATACACAAATAAAATACACGAAACAATATAATTATAAGTCCTGCGTTGTTTGAGCAAGAACATGTCCGAGAACTCTATAGTAGGCTATAGTCTGTTCGCTGTAAGTAAGCGATAAATCATGACCTCTAACCTCTGTAACTCAAACACGACTAGAGTAATCCTGCTAATATTTCTACCATTTGGGAAGGGTCAATCAAGGAATAGGTGTAGGAATTTACAGCCGATTTGCTCTAGCCCTTTTTGAGTTACACAGAAGATAGAGTTCAAGATTTCTCGCCTACTTACAGCAAATAGATTATAGTAAACCTTGGCTGTGTAGGCTATATCTTGGTTTAATGAAGAAAGTTGGATACAAAATCATAAGGGCAACATATTTCGACACAGTCATGGCAGCCGCGGAAACCCATGCAAAGAATAGGCTACGTGTATCATTTCACTTATATTTTTTTTCTTTAATCACCTTTTAAATCCTAGCCCCAATACCCTGGTGAGCGTTGTTGCGGAATTGGTGCATAAATGTGTGTGGCAGTGCGCGCGTATTATTGTGCGTGTTGGGAACATCAATTTGTCTGATAACAATTAGGCTATGCAATACAAATGCGTTAGTTCACCATGCAAATTAAGCATAATGTTCTTTTGAAACCTCTAACTTATCTTAAATTGTATTAACATATCTTTATATTGGCCTAATAAACGGGGATTAGCGCGATAAAGAATAATGCATGTCACGTGACGTCAACCTACATACACTCAAACTCTGAACAATAAATAAATAAATAAAATGTACAGTACATAGCCTATCTAGCATCTCCCTCAATTCCGTCGTACCTGCTCGCCGATTGGCTGGCGTTTCACCATGCTTTATTTTGATTGGCTGTTTTCCGACTTGGGTTGCGGTGCTCATTATAATACACTAAACAAGCACACCACATTTCTTTCTGCCACAAAAAATAAAAATAAATAAATATCACTTTCAACTCTGGGAGCGGCACTTGTCACAGGCGGCTCTGGCCTTTTGTCTCCCTCATCCACATAGACCAAAATAAATAAATAAATAAATAACATCGTCTAATAATAGCCAGAGTAAGCTGCCAAAACGCGTCATACTCGTCATACTCCTCATGAACCTCACTTAGCCACACATGGCGTCTGGCGATCCAAATGCAATGGCAGTACTTATCTTACCTTCTCTCAGTAAACCCTGGCTGCGCCGCCGTCACTATCACTCCTCGGTTCTTTCCACTCGATAGTGTATCCACTTACGCACCCGCGAAAGGTCATTGGTCACTCATAACGGCGGATTACACGGATTAATTATCACTAAGCAACAAATACCATCCCTGCGGCGACGGATGCTACAGGGGAAAGAAGGTGAGGGGGGGATGAGTGACGCGGATGACATGCGCGTGAAACAAAACAAACTTCCGCTCCGATTATTTCACACTCGAAGTCTTTCCCCCTTACTAGGATGCTATAATAGGTGAAAATGAACAAATAATTAATTTTGCAAAGGTATTACACAATGAGATATACGTAGATAGTGATATATACTCGCGCTTATAAATCCTGTATCCATGTTTGCATGCTTAGATATTCCGGTATCCGTACTTGTGTCATCATTGTTATGGAAACGGCAGTACCTGACTCGTGGACAAATAATTAGCACCTTGCAATGCCGTGCTAGTAGCTATTTCACACGTTTATAATGTCAATAAAAATTAAATAGGGGAAATAAGAGCCCAAAAGCTGTAAATAATATGGTTTTCGAAGGATTTGTGCGTGTTCCCCGTGCTCAAGTTTGCCATGCAAGGGCGCCTGCGCGACGCACATGTAAACACAGCCGCGGTGAAGCAAGATCTTTAAACCGGGGCCGACCTTGGATGAGCAAATTCCTCACGATTCAATTAAAAATCATACCTTTGCCTAGTAAATAAATACATACAAAGTAATTACAGATATATTACATGCTTAGACATATTAATATCACCGATGAAGTATTAAGGGATTATGTTCTGATCGGAGTCTGTCCGTTAGTCATACAGCCGTATTCCTAAACAAAAATTTGGCGTCCCAAATCGCATCCCACATAATTATTATAGGGCGCGGAAATCTCCCAAAGACTTACCAAAAAGAAAGCCAGTCATTTGAAATAGCCTACATAAAACTAAATACAGTAATAAATAAATACATACATCCAATTCAAAGCCTCTTGGAGGACACTTGTAAAAATATTTCATATTTAATATGGGCTATAATAAAAATAGGCTAAGATCATATTAGGCTACTGCCTGGTTTCTATAAACTATAGGCCAACTAGGCTTTTGGACTTATATGAAATTTGACATTGATAATATTACCACATGTTTGTCTTTATACCTAATCCTACTTATTGAACCAAGCGAAACTGCTCACATAATAAGTTAGGTTAGGCTAGGCCAGGTTCATTAGGCTAAGCTATATTAGACCTAGGCTACATTACGAAGGAGGAGGCAAAGTGGCTTTCGATAATACGAAAGTTTAAGTGAAGAATTACACCATATAACATTAGAAAAACTTAGGTTTGATGTGAAGCTTAGTAGAGATCAGAAAATAAAACCCGATTTGAATGTTAAAACTTACAAAATAATAGGCCTGCACTTATTTCCCTTGTGAGGTTTTCACATCTTGTTTTAGTTGCTGGCATGTTAACGGAGGGCCCAATCCAGGGGTGTGTTCACTTCACACTGGTAAATAGTGGTTCCATGTCATCTCAACCAGTAGACCATTTCAACCAGTAGCTCTCAACCAGTGCCAAATTAACCCAGACCAACCAAACTAGTAGCAAAATATAGTACTAACCTAACCTAACCGTATTAGTTGATTTGGCACTGGTTGAGAGCTACTGGTTGAAATGGTCTACTGGTTGAGTTGACCGGTCACCGTAAATAGTTGACGGATATGAGTTCAATATAAGAAACGGAGCGAAGTACTGTACACGACTTGTATTGCTGATGTTGATTTTTCCGTCGCTGGTAGCTAACTCCTTGAATCTATTTGGCACATATTTTACATCAGTACCGGTGACAACATTTCCATTATACCCTGGTAAGTATTGGGCGATTTTATTCAGCTTAGGAAGGACGTCTATCAATTAAAAGGCTACAATTTATCTCGATGTATCCTTTTAGGCTAACTGCCATGGACCCTTCCTGAGTTGCATAAAACCGTCTGAATAGTTAACAAAAATGAACGGCACCTGTACTAAAAGGGTTAAATGCGTCCCAGCCTATAAGATAATTTTAACAAGTTCTAATAAATTGCACTATACACTCCACACCGAAGCAATTATTATTATAATCACCGATAGTGCATGGAAATACTCGACGTTAGATAAGGCTCTGGGAGTATCTGGACACTAGTCGCTCCCGAAAGAAAAACATGCCTACTATCGCCAGGGCCTTAAGGGGAGATCTCCACTTGAGGGATTTTTTTCTTGACCCCTTTCTCCCTCATGTTTAGCCCCATTGCTTTTGATATTATAAAACGTGTGCCCCATTAGTTTAGCGATTTTAAGAACTTTCACCCCATATTAAGACCTTTCGTGCAATTCAGGTGTCGATTTTATCCTGGCGAGCGATAGCGAGCCTGTAATTTAAGAGGAACCGGCCTTCGGCCGGGACATTTTTCTACCGAAAAATGTACAAATTTATCTTGAAAGGGACTCGAGGGGGTGTAATTTTAAGCTTGATGGAGGTCTAGGGAACAAACTAAATACCTCCCCTTAACTGCCATAAATAAAATAACCATATATTTAATTGTTTAGCTCATAGCAGATAAACTTCGTTTTCTTCAATCTGTGTGTGATGTTTTGATATAAGATAGGCATAGTAACTGTTTAAATTAGGCAAGATATTTGAGCCAACGTTTTGTGAAAGCGGTCACGGTATGATGTATGCGGTGTTAAGGATGTCTAGCCGGCATTATAAACCTAATAGGCTAAACAACGATACATACTTCAATTCAGACATGCCGATTACATATTTCCTGAAAATATTATATGTATTTTGTGAACAATATGCATCATGCTTGTTTTGTTTTGTTTTATTCCAGCTGTTGGTAAATTGCTATCTCTCCCTCCTGCTTATTAAGGGGAGGTTTCTAGTTTGATTCCTACTCCTCCAGCAATCTTAAAATTTCACCCCCTTGAGCCCCTTTCAAGATAAATTTGTAAATTTTTCGGTAGAAAAATGTCCCGGCTGAAAGCCGGTTCCTCTTAAATTACAGGCTCGCTATCGCTCGCCAGGATAAAATCGACACCTAAATAGCACGAAAGGTCTTAAAGTTGACAGAAATGGGTTGAAAGTCCTTAAAATCGTCAAAATAATGGGGCAAACGTCTTAAAATTAGAAAAACAATGGGCTAAACATGAGGGAGAAAGGAGTCAAGAACAAAATCCCTCAAGTGGAGATCTCCCCTTAAGTTATCATAATTGTGTAGCGAAATACGTTGCTAATTATGACGACTTGGTAATTATATGACGCGCAGCATCACATTTTGCCAGTAAGAACCAAGCCATCCGATGCTAAAGGATTCAATGTACCATCACCTGGAACACAATAGGATTCAATGTACCATCACCTGGAACACAATAGGATTCAATGTACCATCACCTGGAACACAATAGGATTCAATGTACCATCACCTGGAACACAATAGGATTCAATGTACCATCACCTGGAACACAATAGACTTATAGTAGGTACACCGTAAATAGCCTAATGATTAAGGGCAGATCTCCACTTGAGGGATTTTTTTCTTGACCCCTTTCTCCCTCATGTTTAGCCCCATTGCTTTTGATATTATAAAACGTTTGCCCCATTAGTTTAGCGATTTTAAGAACTTTCACCCCATATTAAGACCTTTCGTGCAATTCAGGTGTCGATATTATCCTGGCGAGCGAAAGCGAGCCTGTAATTTAAGAGGAACCGGCCTTCGGCCGGGACTTTTTTACCGAAAAATTTACAAATTTATCTTGAAAGGGACTCAAGGGGGTGTAATTTTAAGCTTGATGGAGGTCTAGGGAACAAACTAAATACCTCCCCTTAACCCATCCAGTACCGGTGACGTCCTTTGCATTGTATTCTGGCAACTATTAAACGATTTTATTAAGTTTAAAAAAGGGTTTCCGGCAATTAAAAGGCGTCGAACTATGTCACTTAACCATTTTTAGTACCTCCAATCCTTCTTAAACAGCACAAAAGTGTCTAAAATAGCTAGTATAAACTAAGAGGGCGTCGCCGGTACAGAACAGGTTGTTGTTGTTGTTCCCCAAGCTGCCTGGCCGAACAGCCCCAAGGCCCCGAGTAAGGCCAAGGCCATAACCGAGCGCCCCCACAGAACCCTCCCTGCCGACCACAATAAAGCCTGGGTGACCGAAGCCACTCCATGGCGGGGAGCTGAGAGGGTGCGTAAACGCCCGGGAAACCAAAGCCCCACCCAGGGCCCTGTGCCCCTCAGCAATTAACAGAACAGGTTAAAACAATTGATAGATAGCTTTCCCCGAGTTACCATCAAAGTACACGAAATTAACACTATAGCCTGTGTTTTCTTAGCTGACGGTAAACTGCCATGTCTTCATATCTATTACTAAGCTATTATGAATATTTTGTAGTGAAATATGTTGTATATTTTGACAACTTGGCATTAACCCTTTCACGCACATATGACGCAGAGGTTGCCAGATTAGCAATAAGAAATAAGAGTTCTCTCACTCTTATAATTACCTCTCCAAAATTAGTTTTCTGCCCACAGCTAACTCAAAGACAACTGCAGAGGTTGAAGTAACTAAACTAAAGGTTTATAAATACCCCTGATGGTAACAAAGGCTTTAAAGTATCCCCAATAGGCTCAAAATCGCGTCACATGTCGGAGAGGGTTAATATGACGCAGAGACGTCAGCTCGGGGAAGCCTTGCAGTAGGCTATGCAGCAGGTCAGTCCACTTTGGAATGATCTAATCCTGGATAATATTAGAGCTGATTCCATAATTGCTATTAGAATTCGGAAGATCGAAAAAAGTTAATTTTGTAATTTTTTCTTAATCAAAGTTGATTTGATTGTAGTGGGACTGCTACTCCCTTTTTACTCGTACTTCTACCTGCGTCTCCCTCTTCATTCTAACCGCTACCCATGTTCTTTATTCTTGATAACCTGTTTTGTCTACGATTGACTATCATATATCTACTATAAATGTAGAAATAATGATAATAATAATAATAATAATAATAATAATAATAATAATAATAATAATAATAATAAAGTAGATGTGCCGTTTTGCCCAAAATCAAAACGGCATACCGAACTCTGCGATGGGTTTCAATCATCACTACTAATACCATCATTAATCACAATCATCACTACTACTGCCATCATCACTACAACTGCCACAATCATCACGACTACTGTCATCATCACCATTACTATGATCATCACTACTACTCTCACCATCATCACTACTACTGTAACTATTGTGACTACCATCTTAATAACTACTATCATCATTGATACTATAACTATTAACCATCATTACTTCTATAATCACCACCATCTTACAATCGTCATTACTACTGTTAACATCATCACTACTACTATAACCATCATCATTACTACTGTCACAAGTATTACCATCATGTATCCTAATGTCACCATCATCACTACTACTGCCATCATCACCATTACTATGATCTTCATCACAACTATTGTCATCATCACTACAACTTTCACCATCATAACTACTACTCACCATCATCACTAATACTCACACCATGATCACTACCATCATCACTACTGTCATTATTATCACTACAACTATCATCATTACTGGTCACCATCATCACTACTATTATGACCATCATCACTACTACTAGTACTGTCACCATCATATCTACTACTGTCATCATCATCACTACTGTCATCATCATCAATACAACTACAACCATCATCACTACTATTATCACCATAATCACTACTATCACCATCAATCCCACTATTACTACCATCACTTCTAATACCAACTAAACTAACTTAACCTAGCAAATGCAGAGCGAGATGATTTCGCCCCCAGAACGAATGCGTTCATAGTGTGTGAGCCCCTTCGGGGCTCACACACTAAGAACGCCATCATTGCTGGGGGGGGGTCTGGGAGGAGGGGGGTCCCGGGAGGGGGGGGCCTCCGCGAGGAGGTAGGGGGCTTCGTAAAACCATATTTTGGACCTAAAATCATAACTATTACATAAATTCAAAAAATCTTTTTTGACTGACGTTCGCATTCACGCAACAAATGTTCGTGTGAAATTTGGTGAAAATCCGTCCAACGGTCTAGGAGGAGTTCCGAGACAGACGGACAACGACGACAACGACGACGACGACAGACATTTTTTTCGTGTGGTACCCACTATACGGGGGGGGGGGGGCGATACCAAACTCTGCTTACGCAGAGTTTATAATACAATAATATTAACAACAATATTAACAACAACAATAACAAATCTTAAACCTCAATTCCAATACCAAAATCACTAAACATTTCTATAGACATTCCCCCCCCCCCCCCCTCCCCCCCTGGATAGCCTATGCACGGAACCATAACAACACAATATAACTCCAGCCAGCAAACAAACAATGGAAGAGAGTTTGGGTGACATAAAATGAACAAAACACACACACACACACACACACACACACACGAAGTAAGGACAAATAAAATAAACGAAAAAAAAAAACATGGAGCAGACCTAAAATAAATACGTTTTCTGTCATGATTTCTCCAGACCTGGTATCACACGAGCGCTTTTGCCCTCCCCTTTTATCGTCAACACTGGTCTGGCAGCTTGTGAGTTGAAAATTCATAGGTAGTGTTGTGGTAATTTGGTCACCTAGGATTATATGCCACCATCGTATACGGGTACTCATTACAAGCATAAGGGCCGAAGCACATGGGCTGCAAATCTCCACACCTATTCCCTACCTGACTATTCTCATTTTTGTGTTCTATTGTATGTGTATGAAGGAGAAAAATTCAAAGCTGCCTGTAACAAGTGTCCCACCCCAAAGTTGAAAGAGTGACAGAGATGCAAATACAAGGTAGAAGTATTAGCATCATTATTAACTCTAATCGTTCTTGAGTTATAGAGGTTAGTGGTCAGGATGTTTTGGCCTTGTTATAATGAATAGACTATAGTGGCCGACACCCGCGCAAAAATAACCGAGGAGTGTTGCCGAGAAAATGATGTCGGGGCGGGTCAAACATTGCGCGCCCGTGTGACACCCCCCCACCCACCCCACTGTTAAACTTCTACACCGCCTGGAGTCTACACCACCTCACACACACACACACACCATCTCTCTCCTTTAACTCACACTCTAACTTTATTTGTTCACACGACTACTAACTTCTCTCTCTCTCTCTCTCTCTCTCTCTCTCTCTGTTCCAGCGACCCCTTTTATTTTACAACTGTTGACAGGAGCGCTTTGTTAAAATCGGTGTGCAATTTGCAACCCGGCGAGGAATGGGAGGGGGGGGGGTGTTGAGAGGGGGGGGGGGAGGGGTGTTAAGAGAGGGGGGATGGATTTGTGAGAGAGGGGGGAGGGATTTGTGAGAGAGGTTGGCGAAGAGGGGGAGGGGGTTGTTGGAATGAAGGAGGGAAGGGGGTTGGGTTGGAGTGGAGGAGGGGAAGGCTGGAATGGAGAAGGAGGAGGGGGAGGTTGGGGAGGAGGTTGGCGAGGAGGGGGTGTAATTTTTTTTTCTTTTTCTGGGCGAGCGATAGCAAGCCTGTAACTTAGAAGATATCGCCTTTTCAACCAGGACACACATTTAGCTTGAAGGGGATCTTGGCCTTAATTTTAGTTTGATGGAAGTCAGGGAAGGCGTGTTAATTGATAGCCTAGGGGGGGGGGGGGGGGCGCCAAACAAAAATACATTGCTCGAAACTGGCCCAAGCAAACAAAATCCTCAATCACAATAAACAAAATATCCCAATAACTAACAAGACGTCGGATCAGATAATGTTAAATAAGGATAGATAAAAAGGAGAAGGATTTAAGGGGAGATTTCCACTTGAGGGATTCTTTTCTTTGCCCCTTTCTCCCTCATGTTTAGCCCCATTGCTTTTGAGATTTTAAGACGTTCGCCCCATTAGTGTGGCGATTTTAAGAACTTTCACCCCATTGATGTCACTTTTAAGACCATTCTTCCCATTTAGGTGTCGATTTTTTCCTGGCGAGCGATAGCGAGCCTGTAATTTAAGAGGAACCGGCCTTCGGCCGGGAAATTTTTCTACCGAAAAATGTACAAATTTATCTTGAAAGGGGCTCAAGGGGGTGTAATTTCAAGCTTGATGGAAGTCTAGGAAACACACTAAAAACCTCCCCTTAAATACGAATAGGCCTACAGAGAATAAGCAAAAAAGACAAATCATTCTTCAGTAGAGGAGAAAAAACAAATGATTTATACACATCTTTCGTCTAGATTATTTTCATTGGATAGATTAAAAGAACATAGAGATATTTACTATTCCTTCCCTCTCTCTCTCTCTCTCTCCCTCTCTCTCTCTTCACAACAGTACAGTCCTCTCTACAGTAAGGGGGGGGGGGGGGGCTATCAAGGCACTCATAAGACGGATCGTTCACAAGTGCCCACCTTTCCCCCCCTCCCCCTCCCTCCCCCCCAAGACATTGAGACCAGCTGATCGAACTCTCTCTCTCTCTCTATCTATTTATCTGTTATGCTATCCTCTTCCTCCATTTTTCTATATGTAAAATAATTCTCTCTCTCTCGCTCTATCTCTCTCTCTATTTATCTCTATTATGCTATCCTCTTCCTCCATTTTTCTATATGTAAACACAAAAATTCTCTCTCTCTCTCTCTCTATCTATCTATCTTTCAGTTGTGCTATCCTCTTCCTCCTTTTTATTTTATTTAGGGTCCTATTATCTTCATAAAAATTAAAGTCTTGACCACCTCGTTTGGATCGTAAGGTATGTGTGGTTAATGTATCAATGTAAATCTATGTCAATCAATCTCTCTCTCTCTCTCTCTCTCTCTCTCTATCTATCTATCTATCTATATATCTATCTTGTACTCTCTGTCCTATCTTTTACTCTCCCTCTTTCTCTCTCTCACTCACTCACTATCTCACTCTCACACTCTCTCTCTCTCTCACTCACCACTCTCTCTCTCTCTCCAGGCAGGGGGTGGGGGGGGGGGGGGTCCTTAACCCTTTTTTTCTCCACCAATAGGGGGTCATTATCCTACCCCTTTCTTGACGAACCTTCACTTCTTCTTGCACGTATTGATGCATATTCACCCCTTGTGATATTTAGCTTTCTCTCTCTCTCTCTCTCTCTCTCTCTCTCTCTCTCTCTCTCTCTCTCTCTCTATGTATATACCGTATATATTTATATACTGTGTATATATATATATGTATATATATATATATATATATATATATATATATATATATATATATATATATATATATATATATATATATATACAGTATATACAAGGAAATGTTGTCTCCTTTATATAAAATATGAAGCCTCTGTAAGCCTATAGGCCTTTTATTAACAACCCTTTCTAAACAATAAGGCCTCTTCATATTACCCCTACATAATCAATCCCCCCCCTCCCCCCCCCCCCCCGTCTTTTGTCCCCCCCTCTTCACTCCTCTGCCTGTATTAACATTTTTAAAGAGGCTATTGTTTTTGTCTATTGATTCCATTATCTTGTATTTAACTATTGTTTCGGGAATTTTAAGTTTAGTTTCTCCATTTGTATTATCTAGGCTTCTATTGTGCGGTAGGCCTATCTACTCTGTCTGTCTCCATTACAAACTGGCTTTTATTGGTGCTAAATATAGATGCTTACGATTCCAACTTCCTTATTGCCCAAAACTCACAGGTAGTCAATTCAGCAATAATGAGTACAAAGGAGTACAAAGCAAGTATATCCGGCTGATACAGGTGTTGGGGCTTGCACTGAATGGAAAACAATAAATAAATAAATCAAAATAAATATATAAATAAAATAAACAAAATTTTAAAAAATCATTAACCCTTTCAGTACCGGCGCCGTCCTTTTAACAATATTCTGGCTACTACTAGACGATTTTATTCAGCTCAAAGGTGGCCTCCAGCAATTAACAAGCTTCCAACTATCTCACTTAACCCTTTTGACTAACACAGATC
>CM064504.1:73760788-73765788 GCA_032716605.1 Paralithodes platypus | reverse complement strand
TAGACCGTTATGCTTATTGGGTACTAGGCAACTAAATAGGTGTGTGTGGGGGGGGGGGGGGAGGGGCGGGTATTATAGTGTGTGTGTGTGTGTGCGCCCGTGTGTCCTGGGGGGAAAGGGGTTAAGTGTGTGTGTGTGTGTGTGTGCTGGGGGAGGGGAGGGGTTAAAGTGAGTTAGTGTTTGTGTTTGTGTGTGTGTGTGTGTTGTGTGTGTGTGCTGGGGGAGGGGAGGGGTTAAAGTGAGTTAGTGTTTGTGTGTGGTGTGTGTGGTGTGTGTGTGTGTGTGTTGTGTGTGTGTGTGAGAGTGTGGGAGGGGATAGTTGTGTGTGTTTAAAGTGAATGTGAGTAGGTGTGTGTGTGTGTGTGTGTGTGTGTGTGTGTGTGTGTGTGTGTGTGTGTGTGTGTGTGATCAACTCTCCTTTCCCATGTAGCCTAAAACTCTCCACTCGCTTGCCACTCGCCGCAATGTCACTCTCTCCTCTTACATCGCTTTTCCAATCAACAATATTCTTTAAAACTTTCTCAGTGCATTCCTCCCACCCTTATACGGAGAGTAGGAGGCACGCGTATATACAGTATATATATATATATATATATATATATATATATATATATATATATATATATATATACCGACACTCATATATGCGTTATCCTATAATTAAGAGGGTAGGAGTTATTTATTTGCATATTTGTGTGTCTTTATTATATTTATTTGCATATTTGTGTGTCTTTGTTATATTTTACTTTCCTCCCTTGGCCTCCATAAAGCTTTAACAAAATCCTCAAGATCCCCCTTCGAGATTAATTTGTACATTTTTCGGCAGAAAAATCCAGTTCCTCCAAAATCCTTTTTTTAACTTAGAGGTCAGGGTTCATGATTTCTGGCTTACATGATTGGAACAAGGTATAGTAGCACCGACTAATGTAATAGGATAACATTGAACTGAAGTGGCCTTATTGTCCTATCTAACTCTCCAACCTAAATGCAAACCGCTTTTCTCAAACTTGATTTTCAGCACAGATGTAATGACATGTAATGTAATGTAATGTAATAAGATAAACTTGAAATGGCCTAATTGTAATGAAATGTAATGTAATGTAATAAGACTTATAGTCCTATCCAACTCTCTAACCTCTGAAATGGCCTTATTGTCCTATCCAACTCCCTAACCTAAGTGCGAACCGCTTTTCTCCAACTTGATTTACGGCCCAGATGAGATAAATTACTGTGGGTTCAGGGAGGGTTTTAGAGAAGATGTGTGGGAAGGGGAAGAGAGGGGGAGGTGGTGGGAGGGGAGAGAAGGGGAGGAGAGGGGGGAGGAGGGGAGGGGGAGGAGGAGGAAAAGATGGGGAGGAGGAAGTCAGGAGGAGGGGGAGGAAGACAGGGGAGAGGGGGAGGAGGACAAGGGGAAGGGGATGAAGGAAGGGGGAGCAAGAGAGGAGGGGGACGGAGAGGAGGGGAGGAAGAGAGTAGGAGGACGGGGGAAGGAAAGGAGAGAAAGGGAGTGGGAGGAAGAGAGGGGGTGGAGGAATACAAAGGAGGGAGGGAGGAAGAGAGGGAGAGGAGGAGGAAGAAAAGAGACAAGGGAAGAACGGAGGGGAGGAGAAGAAGGGAGGGTTAAGGGAGATGTAGAGGAAGAAGAGGAAAGAAGGAGTACAAAGGAGTACAAAGGAAACCAAGCAACAAGAGGTCTAGTGACCCTTCTAGGCTGCTTGTCCTCCAAAACACTGAGGATCAAGTGTCCAAACAGTGGTTTAGAGTGGGTAAGGGAACATTGGAAAGGGAACTACTGCCCTGGAACTAATGTCCGTGGCAGGACTAGGAAGTTAGTAGGGGACATATGGGTTAGTAACTGAGGGGAGGATAAAATAAAGTTATTCATTTACAAACGCAGTCAGTCGCGGGTTTGATGCGAGATATTTGTCTAGGCGGAGTTTAAATGAATCAACGGTGCTGCAGTCTATAACGTCTCGGGGAAGCCCATTCCACAAGTTGACAACTCGATTGAAGAAGAAATTCTTAGATTCGTGTGAGTTAAAAGATTTACCAATAATTTTGCAACCGTTTCCCCGCGTGTAATTAGATTGGTCGATAGTGAAGTACTTACTACAGTTCATATTGTCGATGCCTTTGATGATTTTGAACACTTGAATTAAGTCACCTCTTAATCTGCGCTGGGTTAAAGGAAATAGATTTAATTCTCTAAGACGCTCTTCGTATGGTTTGTTCTTTAGGCTAGGTATCATTTTGGTAACTCTACGTTGAACTCGTTCTAGCTTGTTTATGTCTTTTTGGTAATAAGGGCACCAGCATTGAACGCAGTATTCCAGAAGAGGGCGGACTAAGGAATTGTAAAGGGTTAGGATAACGTCTTTGGATTTATGCTCAAATGACCTGCCTATAAAGCCAATTATTTTGTCTGCCTTCTTAACAACTTCTGAACATTGTTGACTCGGTTTTAGGTTACTCGATATTGTTACTCCCAGATCGGTTTCTCTGTTTACATTCTTAAGCTGAGTGCCATTCATCGAATAGTTTGCTTTCTCATTTAGGTATCCGATATGTAGTACTTTACATTTATCCGCATTGAAACTCATTTGCCAAATTTGGGCCCAATGTGACAATTTATCTAGATTGTGTTGCATATCGTCAACTTGATCTTTTGAGAGTACGCTATTTGCAATTTTTGTATCGTCAGCAAATTTTGAGATTGTACATGTGAGACCCTCATCTATGTCGTTGATGTAAATTAGAAAGAGAATTGGTCCTAGTACCGATCCCTGGGGTACCCGCTACTTACATTGGTCCATTTAGATGCCTTACCGTTTATGACTAATCTTTGCTTTCTGTCGCTGAGCCAATTTTCTATCCATTTCAACACACCGTCTTGTATTCCATGCGCTTTTAGTTTTAGCAGTAAACGTTTGTGGGGAACTTTGTCAAAGGCCTTTTGAAAATCAAGGTATATAATATCTACAGCTTTACTCTCATCGTAGAGGTTGAGGATAGAAGGTTGAGGTTGAGGAAGAAGAGAGACTAGGGAAGAATAGAGGGCAGGAGGAAGAGATGGAAGGAGAGGAGGAAGATAGGGAGAGGAGGAAGGAAGTGTTTTAAGGAAGATGTATGGGAAGAGGAAGAAAGATAATTTACCATTTAGTTTATACTGTGCAGAGATATGGTTAGTCGGGATATAACACAAGTTCATGTTATCAGGAATATATATTTTATAATCTGTATATACTGTATAATTATATACAGTATATACTGTATATATATATATATATATATACCGGTATATATATATAATAATAATAATAATAATAATAATAATATATAATATATATATATATATATATATATATATATATATATATATATATATATATATATATATATATATGTGTGTAATTTACTCGCAGCCGGGACTCGAACCACGGAAATTCCTGGTGAGAGTCTATGCTGTACAGGTAGCGCGTCCATCACATACCATACCTGGCAGACAAACATGGACTTAACGAGGACACAAGGACCACAACCTGGGGAAAGCCGTGTTGTTCTTATGTCCTACTTTAGACTACTACTATTAGACTATTTTATTCAAGTTAGAAAGGGCCTCCAGCAATTAACAGGCTTCGAACTATCTCACTTAACCCTTTCATTACCACAGATCCTTCTTAAGGGGAGGTATTTAGTTTGTTCCCTAGACCTCCATCAAGCTTAAAATTACACCCCCTTGAGTCCCTTTCAAGATAAATTTGTACATTTTTCGGTAGAAAAATGTCCCGGCCGAAGGCCGATTCCTCTTAGATTACAGGCTCGCTGTCGCTCGCCAGGATAAAATTGACACCTGAATGGCACGAATGGTCTTAATATGGGGTGAAAGTTCTTAACATCGCTAAACTAATGGGGCAAACGTTTTATAATATCAAAAGCAATGGGGCTAAACATGAGGGAGAAAGGGGTCAAGAAAAAAATCCCTCGAGTGGAGATCTCCCCTTAAGGGAGGTCACCTGCTTTTGTTTATCTTTCTCTCCTTATCTCTCTTTCTATGGCTTGTATCCATTCACCCAACTGTTTTAAGATGTTTATCCCCATCCAGGAGTCGATTTTGTCCTGGCGAGCGATAGCGAGCCAGCATTGTATGGAGAAATCCGGCTTCGCCGGAGACATTTTTCTATCGAAAAATGTACAAATTTAGCTTGCTGTAAAAATATATTGATATATATATATGCTGGCTCGCTACCGCTCGCCAGGAAAATATTGACACCTGGATAGGGGTAAACGTCTTAAAACAGTAGGCTTAATGGGGCCGAATGGATACAAGCTAAAGAGAGGGAGAGAAAGATAAAAAAAAAGCGAGGTGGGCCCCCTAAACTCCTCCAAGAAACAGAAGAAGATGAAGACATGGAAGGACTTGAGGCATGTGTTCCCAAGTAATTATTATGTCTCAGAGTTCCAACCACACACACTCACACACACATATGTACACACATACATACACATACATACTCATATATACACACACATACACACACATATATACACACATACATACACATACACACTCATATATACACACACACATACACAACACACACACACACACTAAATGATTCCTGTGTTGCTTTATTTTTCTCCCCTTCTCTCTCTCTCACACACACACACACACACACACACACACACACATACACACACCACAGGATTCCTTTGTTGCTCTCTCACTCACTCTCACTCTCTTTCTCACACACTCACTCTCACACAAACACTCTCTGAGAGAGCCTTCTTATTGTCTAGCCTTTCCTTCAATTTTCCTTTTCTATCGGATATGCCATCTCTACTAGAATTAGGTCCTGACCACCTCGTTTGGATCGTAAGGTCTGTGTGGCCAGTGTATCTATGTAAATATATGTACATCTATGTAAATCTCTCTCTCTTGCTCCCTCTCATAAGACATAACTAACGTCTCCCAAACTCTCTCTTCACATAGCTCACCCAAG
>CM064504.1:73743288-73755788 GCA_032716605.1 Paralithodes platypus | reverse complement strand
CTATATATAAAAGTTCAACGGGACTAAAATTGAACATAATATCAGAATCCATGAAAGTAGTAAAACATGGTATAAGTAATTATAATGTTTTTTACACCAATCAACTTCACATCTAAACTCAATTAATGAAATCAACAAATACATGTGGCATTCCGAGGACTCGAACCCAGGATACTCCCATCGAAATTCCGCGCACTATGCATTACGCTATCAAGACAGTTAACCCCTTGAAGCTCTGACGCGTTTTAGCAGTATATTTTGGCTATCATTAGACGATTTTATGCAGCTTAGGAAGGATCTGTGGGTATTAAAAGGGTAAAGAATATCTCAATCAACCCTCTGACTTCCATATACCGTCCCTAATCTGCATAAAATCGTCTAATAATTACCAGAAAACAAAACAGAATTGCGTATTGGAGCTTGAAAGGGTTAATATAGTTTGCGCGTAATGGGAATAAAATCGAACCAAATAACAAACTTCACGAAAAACGGTAAAATATGACATAAACAAAATAGGTTGGACGAAAAAAAAAAAATATCTATTCCTTGACGGTGAAGCATGATAAAGCGAGGAGAGAGGATATTATATTTTGCTCGATCACTCTCTCTCTCTCTCTCTCATGCAAAGGATATTACATTCTGCTCTCTCTATCTCTCACTCTCATGCAAAGGATATTTCACTGCTCTCTTTCTTTCTCTCTCTCTCTCTCTCTCTCTCTCTCTCTCTCTCTCTTATGCAAAGATTATAATATTTTGCTCTCTCTCACTCTCACTCACTCTCTCGTGGAAAGGATATTATATTCTCTCTCTCTCTCTCTCGTGAAAAGGATATTATATTTTGCTCGATCACTCTTGCTCACTTTCTCTCTCTCTCTCTTTCTCTCTCTCTCATGAAAATAATATTATATTTTGCTCGATCACTCTTACTCACTTTTGTTTTTAATCTCTGCTCCTCTCTCCGCCCTCTCGCCCGTCTTCTCCTCTCTCCCCCCCCTCCTCCCTCTCTTCTCTCTCTCCTCGAATCTTTTATCTTGTCCTCTCTCCGTCTATCTCTCTCTCTCTCTCTCTCTCTCTCTCTCTCCTATTTTCTTTTTTGTCCTGAGCGTAAGAAGCTTTGGGATGCTGCCTCTGTTTTGTTGTATTGTATATATTGTTTTATTTGTTTTGTGTCTTGTATTATTTTCTGTTGTTGCATGGTGCCTGTTTATTTGTTTCACTGTTTGTGTTTGTTTGTCTGTTGTTGTATTGTGTTTGTTCGTTTGTTTGTATCACTGTCGTTGTATTGTGTTTGTTTGTTTGTTTGTTTGTTTGTTTCACTGTTTTTGTTTGTTTGTTTCACTGTCGTTGTATTGTGTTTGTTTGTTTGTTTCACTGTTTTTGTTTGTTTGTTTCACTGTCGTTGTATTGTGTTTGTTTGTTTGTTTGTTTGTTTTTTGTTTCAACTGTTTTGTTTTTGTTTGTATCACTGTCGTTGTATTGTGTTTGTTTGTTTGATTCACTGTTTTTGTTTGTTTGTTTCACTGTCGTTGTATTGTGTTTGTTTGTTTGTTTGTTTGTTTCACTGTTTTTGTTTGTTTGTTTCACTGTCGTTGTATTGTGTTTGTTTGTTTGTTTCACTGTCGTTGTATTGTGTTTGTTTGTTTGTTTGTTTCACTGTTTTTGTTTGTTTGTTTCACTGTCGTTGTATTGTGTTTGTTTGTTTGTTTGTTTGTTTCACTGTTTTTGTTTGTTTGTTTCACTGTCGTTATATTGTTTTGTTTGTTTGTTTCAACTTGTATTGTTTGTTTGTTTGTTTGTTTGATTCACTGTTTTTGTTTGTTTGTTTCACTGTCGTTGTATTGTGTTTGTTTGTTTGTTTCACTGTCGTTGTATTGTGTTTGTGTGTTTGTTTGTTTGATTCACTGTTTTTGTTTGTTTGTTTCACTGTCGTTGTATTGTGTTTGTTTGTTTGTTTGTTTGTTTCACTGTTTTTGTTTGTTTGTTTCACTGTCGTTGTATTGTGTTTGTTTGTTTGTTTGTTTTTGTTTGTTTGCTTGTATTTGTTGTTGTGTTGTTTGTTTTGTTGTTTGTTTGTTGTTTGTTATATTGTGTTTGTTTGTTTGTTTGTTGGTGTATTGTTTTTGTTTGTTTGTATCACTGTCGTTGTATTGTGTTTGTTTGTTTATCTGTTGTTTTGTGTTTGTTGTTTGATAGTTTGCTTCACTGTCGTTGTATTGTGTTTGTTTGATTTACTGTTGTATTGTCTTGTTTGTTTGTTTTACTGTTATTATGTTTACGTATTTCACTGTTGTTGTTCGTGTCGTGTTTATTGTATGTGTGTGCGTTTGTTGGTATGTTGTTGTTTGTGTCTTGTATGTGTGTGCGTTTGTTTGAATGTTGTTGTATTTGCTTGTTTGCTTCACTGCTGTTGTTTGTGTCTTGTTGAGTGTATGTTTGTGCGTTTGTCTTATTGCTGTATTTTCTAAGCTGTCTTCACCGTTGTTTTTGTGGGTCTAGTTGAGTGTATGTGCAGGGAATATAATCTTCCAAACTTGGGGAATACGTGGCAGCCAAGTTCTACCCTCCGCACTGACCACCCAGCCAATACCGATGCATTTACTTAGTGGAGGCAAAGTGAAACAAAGGATCGTTTTATCAGGTCCGTCTTCTTAAGGAGAAAGTTGTATTTATTTGTGCAATTATTTTTTGATCAATCTTCTCTTAGTTTCCTCCCTAGACCTCCATCAAGCTTTAAAAAAAACTCCCAAGACCCTCTCTTCGATACAAATTTGTACATTTTTCGGTAGAAAATGTAAATATGTATATAGAATTTTATAGATATTCTATTATATTTTATATATATATATATATATATATATATATATATATATACCGGTATAGGCTCGAACGTCCCTTTATTTTGGCCCTGTCACTCTTTCAACTATGGGGGAGGCACTCGCTATAGGCATTTATGCCTTTTGCCTCCCTCAATCACATAGAAAAAAAAAATATATATATATACAGGTATATATATATATATATATATTATATATATATATCTGTATATATATATATATATATATAGATATATAGATATATATATATATATTATATATACGGTATATATACCTCTATACTGTATATATATATCTATATATACTATAACCCTATATATATATATATATATATATATATATTATATATATATACGTATTATATATATATATATGACACTTTCGAATAATGGTGTTAGATAATTAATATATACGAAACCCATTGCTAGTACATATTATATAGAACAACAATAATAATAATAATAATAATAATAATAATAATTACTATTATTATTATTATTATTATTATTATTATTATGTATGTATGTATGTACTGTATGTATACATATACCAGTATGCATGTATGTATGTACGTATGTATATATGTATGTTTGTATGTATGCACATACTTCATAGCTTGGGGTGGCCGACTCGAGACAAAGCCCGAACAGAAAACAAAAATCAAATCAAAATATATGTCTCCGGTACAGAAAGGGTTAAAAAAAAGTTGGTGATCATATTGGGTGGGTGGGTGGGTGGGAGGGGGGGGGGGGGGGCCTGATACAATCTCCTGGGACCGGGATAGAGTGAAGCTGAGTATAAAGTAAGATGTAATGTCAGTACCGCCCTCAAGCTAGGTTATTTTCCTACCTACTTGGGGCAGTTATATGAGAACCCTGGTGCTGCGATGGTTGACTTCTTAGTTCTTACACACACACACACACATATACACTCGTATACACTCACCTACACACACACACACACACACACACACACCACCACCGACAACAACAACAAAACAACACACACACACATAGACCTACAAAGACAAACACGCAGAACCACCACCACCACCAACAACAACAACACACACAAAATATGGAAATGGAAAAATAAAAGAAATAAAAGAAAGGAAAGTAAAGAAAGGAAAGAAAACAAAAGTCAATCACACCACACACACACACACTACCACCCACACACACACACACTACCACCCACACACACTACCACCCACACACACACACTACCACCCACACACACACACTACCACCCAACACCACACAGACATACACACCACACACACTACCACCCACACACACACACTACCACCCACACACACACACTACCACCCAACACCACACACACACACACACACACTACACCCACACCCACCCACACACACACCACACCACACACTACACCCCCCCCCCCCCCCCCCACACACACAGTGGAGAATGATCTGCCAACCTAGTACATAATATTGATCTGGTCAAACAGCTCTTATACAACTGTGCCTTGGTCCTTATTATAAGATGACATATAAGTTAGAGTTAAGCTAAAAACTGTTCCTCTGTACATTTTCACCCTACGGCTCCAATTATCAATAAACCGTTTATTATTATTATTATTATTTTTTATTTTATTATTACACACACACACTGACTTGCACTCTTCACTTGATTGGATTATACCCCGTTTTCTGTCGCCGAGGGATTACTTACATATTTTAGAAGCTTGTTTGTAGATACCGGTAGCAACAATCTAATTATCATAAATTTTACAATATTCACCGTAAATATTGCCGTAAATACATGGTCTTTGGCGGCATAGCAGGAGCGTCTTGTCCCCCTTCTCTTAAGCCCCATTTGTTTTGAGATTATAAGACGTTCGGCCCATTAGTTCGGCGATTTTAACATCTTTCTCCCCATTTCATAGTCAATTTTAAGCTATTTCGTGTCATTTAGCTATCGATTTTTTTTCTGGCGAGCGATAGCGAGCCTGATATTTTTGATATTGTTGGTAAATACCGGTAGCAATAATCTAATAATTATAAATGACACAATATTCACCGTTAACTATTATAAATGACACAATATTCACCGTTAACTATTATAAATGACACAATATTCACCGTTAACTATTATAAATGACACAATATTCACCGTTAACTATTATAAATGACACAATATTCACCGTTAACTATTATAAATGACACAATATTCATCGTTAACTATTATAAATGACACAATATTCATCGTTAACTATTATAAATGACACAATATTCATCGTTAACTATTATAAATGACACAATATTCACCGTTAACTATTATAAATGACACAATATTCACCGTTAACTATTATAAATGACACAATATTCACCGTTAACTATTATAAATGACACAATATTCACCGTTAACTATTATAAATGACACAATATTCACCGTTAACTATTATAAATGACACAATATTCATCGTTAACTATTATAAATGACACAATATTCATCGTTAACTATTATAAATGACACAATATTCACCGTTAACTATTGTCGTAAATACCTGGTCTTTGGTAGCGTAAGAGCGTCGTGTCCTATAGTTTGATGCTACAGGTACAGTCGAGGTTAATAAGTTTTGTCAGATATTTCACAAAGTTTCGGACACGACTAATTCTCTGAGGGATAAGCACTTTTCCCAGTAACTATAAAGATACCAATGTTAATAGGTTTTGTCAGATATTTCACAAAGTTTCGGACACTGACTAATACTCTGAGGGATAAGCACTTTTCCCAGTAACTATAAAGATACCAATGTTAATAGGTTGTGTCAGATATTTCACAAAGTTTCGGACACTGACTAATACTCTGAGGGATAAGCACTTTTCCCAGTAACTATAAAGATACCAATGTTAATAGGTTTTTGTCAGATATTTCACAAAGTTTCGGACACTGACTAATACTCTGAGGGATAAGCACTTTTCCCAGTAACTATAAAGATACCAATGTTAATAGGTTTTGTCAGATATTTCACAAAGTTTCGGACACTGACTAATACTCTGAGGGATAAGCACTTTTCCCAGTAACTATAAAGATACCAATGTTAATAGGTTTTGTCAGATATTTCACAAAGTTTCGGACACTGACTAATACTCTGAGGGATAAGCACTTTTCCCAGTAACTATAAAGATACCAATGTTAATAGGTTTTGTCAGATATTTCACAAAGTTTCGGACACTAACTAATACTCTGAGGGATAAGCACTTTTCCCAGTAACTATAAAGATACCAATAACACTTGTTGAGCGAAAACCACTGGAATCTATGACAACACTTAATACTCTGAGGGATAAGCACTTTTCCCTGTAACTATAAAGATACCAATAACACTTGTTGAGCGATTAACCACTGGAATCTATGACAACACTTAATACTCTGAGGGATAAGCACTTTTCCCAGTAACTATAAAGATACCAATAACACTTGTTGAGCGAAAACCACTGGAATCTATGACAACACTTAATACTCTGAGGGATAAGCACTTTTCCCTGTAACTATAAAGATACCAATAACACTTGTTGAGCGATTAACCACTGGAATCTATGACAACACTTAATACTCTGAGGGATAAGCACTTTTCCCAGTAACTATAAAGATACCAATAACACTTGTTGAGCGAAAACCACTGGAATCTATGACAACACTTAATACTCTGAGGGATAAGCACTTTTCCCTGTAACTATAAAGATACCAATAACACTTGTTGAGCGATTAACCACTGGAATCTATGACAACACTTAATACTCTGAGGGATAAGCACTTTTCCCTGTAACTATAAAGATACCAATAACACTTGTTGAGCGATTAACCACTGGAATCTATGACAACACTTAATACTCTGAGGGATAAGCACTTTTCCCAGTAACTATAAAGATTCCAATAACACTTGTTGAGCGATTAACCACTGGAATCTATGACAGCACTTAATACTCTGAGGGATAAGCACTTTTCCCAGTAACTATAAAGATACCAATAACACTTTTTGAGCGATTAACCACTGGAATCCATGACAACACTTAATACTCTGAGGGATAAGCACTTTTCCCAGTAACTATAAAGATACCAATAACACTTTTTGAGCGAAAACCACTGGAATCAATGACAACACTTACCGGTATTACCCCCGATGGTACACTCGGATACCATAGTCGTTAGCCCACTCGTACAAATTCGTGGATTTCGCCTATTTACAATTATGGAAGTATATCTCTGGAAACGAGATTATGAATATGACTTTATATAAATCATATACAAAAACTATATATACCGGGTACTATATATTGAAAAACAATTTATATCTAAAAATCAATCCAGGTCCAGGAATGTTTATAAGTGGGCTAGAAACTATGGTATCAGAGTGTACTTTGGGAGGAATGGAAGGCATCTTAAAGTAAAGAGGTATTCAGCGGGGTTCATTGGAGGTCTACTACATAGCCCTTTAAGGGGGGTGACCTGTTTTTGTTCTGTCCTTCTCTATCTTTCTCTGGCTTGTATCCATTCGGCCCCATTCAGCCAACTATTTTAAGACGTTTATCCCCATCTAGGTGTCGATTCTTCCTGGCGAGCGATAGCGAGCCAGCATTATATGAAGAAATCCGGCTTCGCCAGAGATATTTTTCTATCGAAAAATGTACAAATTTAGCCTGCTGTCAAACAAAAATAAAAAATATGCAGGCTCGCTATCGCTCACCAGTAAAACATTGACACCTGGATGGGGATAAACGTCTTAAAACAGTAGGCTGAATGGGGCCAAATGGATACAAGCCAGAGAAAGATAGAAAAGGACAGAACAAAAACAGGTCATCCCCCTTAAAGTAAAGAGGTATTCAGCGGGGTTCATTGGACGTCTTCTACATAGCCCTTTAATTCAAGAGTTCGGAGTCCCGTTAAGGGGAGATTTCCACTTGAGGGATTTTTTTCTTGACTCCTTTCTCCCTCATGTTTAGCCCCATTGCTTTTGAGATTTTAAGACGTTCGCCCCATTATTTTGACGATTTTAAGAACTTTCAACCCATTTCTGTCACTTTTAAGACCTTTCGTGCCATTTAGGTGTCGATTTTATCTTGGCGAGCGATAGCGAGCCTGTAATTTAAGAGGAACCGGCTTTCAGCCGGGAAATTTTTCTACCGAAAAATTTACAAATTTATCTTGAAAGAGGGTCAAGGGGGTGACATTTTAAGATTGCTGGAGGAGTAGGAAACAAACTAAAAACCTCCCCTTAAGATCCTCAAAAGAAACCGGTACACAACACACTTAGAGCCTACTGTATTATTATCTGGGTTTATTATAATGTATTATTTAATGTTTATTATTATCTGGGTGTATTATAATGTATTATTTAATGTTTATTTTTATTATATATATTCCTCGGAGTGCCACATGTATTTGTTGATTTCATTAATTGAGTTTAGAGGTGAAGTTGGTTGGTGTCAAAAAACATAATAATTAATCGGTGTCGAACCCGGGCCAGCCTATTTCGGTTCCATGTCATCTCAACCAGTAGACTATTTCAAACAGTAGCTCTCAACCAGTGCCAAATTAACCAAGACCAACCAAACCAGTGCCAAAATATAGTACCGTACTAACCTAACCGTATTGGTTGATTTGGTACTGGTTGAGAGCTACTGGTTAAAATGGTCTACTGGTTGAATTGACCGGTTACCGCCTATTCCACCGACCTGTCTCACAAGCTAAAGCTGGTATCACACGAGCGCTTTTTCCTCCCTCAACACTGGTCTGGCAGCTCATAAGGTAAACATTAAATATTATTATGCTACCTAAATTCATCTACCATCCGCCTAGTTTCCGATACCAGTGCAAAATACTCCAGAAATGTTGTCAGAAAAATTTTGATCATCGAATGTTGACTATAAAATCTCTCGTGTGATACCAGAGCTTAAGGGGAGATCTCCACTTGAGGGATTTTTTTCTTGACCCCTTTCTCCCTCATGTTTAGCCCCATTGCTTTTGATATTATAAAACGTTCGCCCCATTAGTTTAGCGATTTTAAGAACTTTCACCCCATATTAAGACCTTTCGCGCCATTCAGGTGTCTATTTTATCTTGGCGAGCGATAGCGAGCCTGTAATTTAAGAGGAACCGGCTTTTGGCCGGGACATTTTTCTACCGAAAAATGTACAAATTTATCTTGAAAGGGACTCAAGGGGGTGTAATTTTAAGCTTGATGGAGGTCTAGGGAACCAACTAAATACCTCCCCTTAACTTCTTAAAACTCGAAATGAATGAAAGCAATCAGACTGACGTTTCTATCATTTGGGAAGAGTCCACCAAGAAATAAGTGTGGATATTCACGGCCAGTTTGCTCTAGACCCTTTTGAGTTACAGAGAGGTCAGGGATCAAGATTATTGTCAAGTTCGTGGTTTTTTTTTTTTCTTTTTTTTTTTTCTATGTGATTGAGGGAGACAAAAGGCAGAACTGCCTATAGCGAGTGCCTCCCCCATAGTTGAAAGAGTGACAGGGCCAAAATCAAGGGACGTTCGAGCCAAAATGCCTGGACACACGGAGTTTGAAGCAATTTAAGGGGAGGTTTTTAGTGTGTTTCCTAGACTTCCATCAAGCTTGAAATTACACCCCCTTGACCGCTTTTCAAGATAAATTTGTACATTTTTCGGTAGAAAAATGTCCCAGCCGAAGGTCGATTCCTCTTAAATTACAGGCTCGCTATCGCTCGCCAGGAAAAAATTGACACCTAAATGGGACGAAAGGTCTTAAAAGTGACATAAATGGGGTGAAACTTCTTAAAATCGCCAAACTAATGGGGCGAACGTCTAAAAATCTCAAAAGCAATGGGGCTAAACATGAGGGAGAAAGGGGTCAAGAAAAAAAACCCTCGAGTGAAAATCTCCCCTTAAATCATAGGAAGAGGGAAAGACTGATTCAGGGAGAGAGAGAGTTGACGCTACCTAAAAAAAAAAAAAAAAAAATCTGTGATTGAGGGAGGCAAAAGGCAGAATTGCCTATAGCGAGTGCCTCCCCCATAGTTGAAAGAGTGACAGGGCCAAAATCAAGGGACGATCGAGCCAAAATGCCTGGACACACGGAGTTTGAAGCAATTTAAGTCATAGGAAGAGGGAAAGACTGATTCTGGGAGAGAGTTCCAGAGCTCAGCTGTTGAGTAGAAGAAAGTTTGAGAGTAACGTTTCACTCTTGGGTTAGAGAGTTGCACAGAGTAGGGGTGGGATCGAGTTGCAAGACGGGTACCACCTGCCCTACGTAAAGGAGGTGGTATGCACTGGGAAAGCTCTGAGGAACACTGATTATTATAGTAGCGATAGAATAGCGAGAGAATGCAACATTGCGGCGGAGAGAGAGAGATTGCAGAGAGTTGGTGAGTGGACGGGAGTTAATGATACGAAAGGCCTTCCTTTCAACTTTGTCTAGGAGAGCGGTGTGAGAGGAACCTCCCCACACATGTGAACAATACTCAATACAAGGACGCACTATGCCCCTGTACAGAGCAAGAAGCTGTGTTTGGGAAAAGAACCCCCTAAGGCGGTTGAGCACACCCAGCTTCTGGGAGGCTGCCTTAGCAAGACTGGTAATATGGTCCTTCCAACTGAGAGCAGAAGAAAAAGAGACACCAAGAATATTGAGAGAAGATGAAGATGAAGAAGTATATGTCTTTGTTTATACACATTATGTACGTAATGGGAAGGGTTCATTTTTTTAAGGGAGCCCACCTCGCTGTTTTTTCTCTTTCTCCCTCTCTCATTGGCCCCATTCAGCCTACTGTTTTAAGACGTTTATCCCCATCCAGGTGTCAATATTTTCCTGGCGAGCGGTAGCGAGCCAGCATATATATATTTTTGTTTTGACAGCAACCTAAATTTGTACATTTTTCGATAGAAAAATGTCTCCGGCGAAGCCGGATTTCTCCAAACGATGTTGGCTCGCTATCGCTCGCCAGGAAGAAATCGACACCTGGATGAGGATAAACGTCTTAAAACAGTGGGCTGAATGGGGTCGAATGGATACCAGCCAGGGAAAGAGAGAAAAGGAGAGAAAGATAAAAAAAAAGTCTCCAGTCTCTCCTTAAGGAGAGACTGGGCGATCATCAGTTCTGATGGACATTGGATTAATCTGAATGTATTTCCCCACCCATATAGTTACACTTCACCCTATTTCCCGGTACAGCTTTTTAACCGGAGGGTGGGGAGAGAGCCTTCTACTTTGCTGTCCTATTCTTCTACTATTAACTGTCCTTGTCTAGTAGTAATAAGGCCGGGCCACCTAGTAGGGACCGCAAGGTCTGTGTGGTCTGGGTATCTGTGCAACTATGTGTAACTCTCTCTCTCTCTCTCTCTCTCTTCTTCTTCTTCCTCTTCTTCTTCTTCTTCTTCTTCTTCTTCTTTTTCTTTTTCTTCTCCTTCAACTTTCCTTTTCAATCGGGTATGCCATCTCTACTGGAATTAAGTCCTGGCCACCCCCCCTCCCTCTCTCTCTCTCTCTCTCTCTCTCTCTCTCTCACCCTAGCCACCCCCCAGCTGCAGGTGTCGGTAGCGGGGGGGGGGGGGGGGGGGGGGGGGGGGGGGGGGCTGGGGCTTGGGGGGGTTGAATGAGGGGCTTCACACCGTACATAAACCAATTTATAAACCTGATCGTTGTTGTGCCCTTCCCATGCGCCCCCCCTCCCCCCAACCCCCCCCTCCCCTGCCCCCCCCCCCCCTACCTGTCAGCCTGGGCTACCTTGGTACAGCTTCCCGCATAAGTTATGTTCCTCTCCATGATCCCGCCCAAGACCCTCCTTCAAGATAAATTTGTACATTTTTCGATAAAAAAAAAAATTCCGGGGCTCGCTCTCGCTCGCCCGGAAATAATCGGCACCTAAATGACACGTAAACTCTTAATATTGACAAAGAAATGGAGCGAAAGGTCTTAAAATCGCTAAACTAATGGGTTGAACGTCCTAAAATCTGAAAACCTATGGGGCTAAACATGAGGAAGAAGAGGGACCAGGAAAAAACAAAATGAACAAACCAGTACCTAGGGTTAAGGGGAGGTTTCTAGTTTGTTTCCTACTCCTCCAGCACTCTTAAAATTTCACCCCCTTGGCCCCCTTGCAAGATAAATTTGTACATTTTTCGATAGAAAAATGTCCCGGCCGTAGGCCGGTTATTCTTAAATTACAGGCTCGCTATCGCTCGCCAGGATAAAATCGACACCTAAATGGCACGAAAGGTCTTAAAATTGACAGAATGGGCGGACTTCTTAAAATCACCAAACTAATGGGGCAAACGTCTTAAAATCTCAAAAGCAATGGGGCTAAACATGAGGGAGAAAGGGGTCCAGAAAAAAAAATCCTCCAGGTGGAAAATCCTCCAGGTGGGGGGGGGGGGAGGCATTATTTTTTGGTCGATAATTTCATATATTTATTACCGTATTTTTTTGTTGGAGTCACACGAGCCCTTTTTCGAGCAATTTGTACGAGCAATTATGGTCTGGAAGCTTAAAAAATGAGACTTTACCAGAATTCAGCCCTTTAACATAATCTACCTTCAGTCTAGTTACCGATACCAGTGCAAAAAAATGTCCCGAAATAATACGAGAACAAAATTGCTCATGGAAAATTGACGGAAAAAGCGCTCGTGTGACAGCGGCTTTAGACCATATACTATCG
>CM064504.1:73719752-73737252 GCA_032716605.1 Paralithodes platypus | reverse complement strand
AGATTAAACAAAATATATTTGTTTTCACTTGAGAAAATAAGATTGAGAGGTCAATTAATCGAGTGTTTCAAGATATTAAAGGGCTTTGACAAAATTGATGTAGATTCACTTTTCAAAATCGATAATAGTTCATTAACTCGGGGAAATGGAATGAAATTAAAAGCCAGGAGGGCGAATCTTGATGTCACAAAGCACTTCTTCACTTATACAGTGTGGTCAACGAGTGGAACAAACTGCCAGAGAAAGTGGTACCAGTACAATGTAAGACAATTGACACAATCAAAAGGAGTCTAGACATCCATGGTGAGGAGGTTGGAGAAAAAAAAAAAAAAAAAGCATCAGTAGTACCGGTATATAATATTTATCAACTTCGTTCTTCTAATGGTCGGTGGGATTGGTGGGTGGGGAGAGAGTCTTCTGCTTTGCTATCCTTGCCTTCCATGTTGTAGCAAATTATATGTTAGCATTAAGTCCGGACTGCGTAGTAGGGACCACAAGGTCTGTGCAGTCCGTGTATCTGTGTAACTAACTCTCTCTCTCTCTCCTGTTTCTCTTCACCCAACTCGTCCATAACTTTTCTCCTTACTCTCTCTCTCACTCTCATTCACACACACACTCTCTCTCTTGTTTCTCTTCACCCAACCCGACCATAACTTTTCTCCTAACTCCCACTCTCTCTCTCTCTCTCTCTCTCTCTCTCTCTCTCTCTCTCTCTCTCTCTCTCTCTCTCTCTCTCTCTCTCTCTCTCTCTCTCTCTCTGTTCTGGGTTTCTCCTACTATTTCTCTATAAGGGCCACTGCAGCACTATTTATTTACCTTTATCATTTTGGACTGAGGTGTTGAAGATTTCTGTGGTTGGACTGAGGTGTGTGTGTGTGTGTGTGTGTGTGAGAGAGAGAGAGAGAGAGAGAGAGTGAGTGAGAGAGAGAGAAAGAGAGGAATATAGAGAGAGATCATTTAAGTTTTGTGTGATTATGTAATATACAGTATATATATATATATATATATACATATATATATATATATATTTTCTTTAATACATACGAGGTTGAAAGAAATGGCAATTTCTGCGTTGGAAATTTTATTATTCAAAGTTTCCAGGTCTCTGATGAGTTTTCGCTGGGTGGCAGGACGTAGCCCCCCGCGCTACCTCCTTCAGCTTCGTCTTCTGCAGGCGCCACACAACTTAGGCCACGCCCCTCGACACGCAGCCAATCAGCTTCGACCCCACCTACTGACCACCATCCCGCATCCAGTGCGCATGCGTGAAGCGGTTAACCCCTTTCTCTCTCCTAGTTTACGCTTCCACCAATAGCAGACTTTTGCCCCCTGTTTTCCGCCTCCTCAGATCCTCCACCCTCTATATATACCCTTCCTGTTTACCTTTTATATCATTCCTTCCTTACTTGATAATGCTGGTTGTCCAGTGAAACGCGTCGTATATCCTGTATCATCATGTACATTTATGTAACCCTGTACCACCATGAATTTTGCTCATCTCCTTCATCTACTTCCTGCCACCCAGCGAAAACTCATCAGAGACCTGGAAACTTTGAATAATAAAATTTCCAACGCAGAAATTGCCATTTCTTTCAACCTCGTATGTATTAAAGAAAATTTATTACCTGGCTTTACTAACATATATATATATATATATATATATCATATGAGGGAGATAAGTTGAGAGTTTGTGTGTGTGCTAAATCGTTACACAGTTGATAATGTGTATAATGCATATCCTACACACACACACACACACACACACACACACACACACACACACACACACACACACACACACACACACCATCCAGAAAGTCAAATGGGTTTCCAAGTGGGAGTGAAAAAAAAAACTCAGCACACAAAGGACCTACCTCCTTCTGTAGTCCAAGTAACAGGAGAACAATTTGCAAGGGAAATATATTGTGACTTTCAGGGACATTACTTTATAAGAGACTTTAAAGGGAGGTTTTTAGTTTGTTCCCTAGACCTCCATCAAGCTTATAATTACGCCCCCTTGACCTCCATCAGGCTTATAATTACACCTCTTTATAGACCCCCTTTCAAGATAAATTGTACGGTCGCGCTAATAAGTCATTAATTTTGGCTCGCTCTCTGCTGTATTAATGTCTGTCAGATGTTGAATAGGGTGGGTAAGTGTAGGAACATGTTTGTATATTTCACTCAATATGAAGAAATGAAGCTTAGGTATGGCTGATACCAATTATTGATCAAAACATAATTGGTGCCGAGACATCACTTATTAGCACGACTGTACTTGAATATAAACACCTTATGAAGAAGAGAGAGAATGAGAGAGAGGGTGTGAGAGAGAGTGTGTGTGTGTGAGAGAGGGTGTGAGAGAGGGTGTGTGTGTGAGAGAGAGAGAGAGAGACAGTAGAGAGGGTGTGAGAGAGAGTGTGTGTGTGTGTGAGAGAGAGACAGTAGAGAGGGTGTGAGAGAGAGTGTGTGTGTGTGAGAGAGAGAGAGAGAGAGAAACAGTAGAGAGGGTGTGAGAGAGAGAGTGTGTGTGTGTGTGAGAGAGAGAGAGACAGTAGAGAGTGTGTGTGTGTGTACTTGTTAGCTGGCGTCACACGAGCAAGTATATCGGTTACATGTATCGGAGCCTGGAATCCGCTACAAGTTATCGCATTATCTATATTTATTATGGTGTTGATCATATATTAAATTGAACTGTACAGTGGCGCTAATAAGTCATGTCTCAGCTGTCATTACGTTTTGCTTGCTCTGTGCTGTAGTAATGTCTGTCAGATGTTGAATAGGGTGGGTAAGTGTAGGAACATTATTGAATAGCTTACTCAGTAAGAAGAAAAGCATGCGTAAATATGGCTGATACCAATTATTGATCAAAACATAATGGGTGCCGAGACATCACTTATTAGCGCGACTGTACACGAATAGGAACAGAAAAGGTGCAGCCCCACCCCCCACCCCCTATGTAGGAGACAAAATGCAAACCGGTTCGTAATTAGTGACCCCCCCCCACCCCACCCCACCCCTCCCCCCCGGAACATTGTTGAGTCTCATCTTGTGGTGTAGCAGATTGTATTATTGTATCGATGTTGTATTTTTGCAGCTGATAGATAGAAAGGTAGATAAGTGGGTAGGTAGATAGATATAATTGGTAGATAGTTAATTCATTAATCTATCTACTAATTTGATTTATCTATGAACCTATCTACATTGTTTTATATCTATATATCTATCTATCTATCGATCGATCTATCTATCTATCTATCTATCTATTTAGTAATTTGATTTATCTATCAACCTATCTATCTATCTATCCATCAATTTACCTTTATATATATACGGTATATATATATATATATATATATATATATATATATATATATATATATATATATACCTACCTATACAGTATACCTTCTTATATATCTATCCACCTACCTATGTATATATCTATCTATCTATCTACCTATATATATATATATATATATATATATATATATATATATATACCTACATATCTACATTCATATATATCTATCCACCTACATATGTATCAATCTCACTATCTATCTATCTATCTATCCAGGGTGGGGCTGAGGGTGGGGCCGAGAGAGGGAGGAGGTGTACGGGACTTATTATAGATCAAAGGTGAAGGAGAGAGAGAGAGTGAGTGAGTGAGTGAGTGAGTGAGTGAGTGAGAGAGAGAGAGAGAGGGAGAGTGAGTGAGAGAGTGAGTGAGTGAGTGAGTGAGTGAGTGAGTGAGAGAGAGAGAGGGAGAGTGAGTGAGTGAGTGAGTGAGTGAGTGAGTGAGAGAGAGAGAGAGAGCGAGTGAGTGAGAGAGAGCGAGTGAGTGAGAGAGAGAGTGAGTGAGTGAGTACAAAGGAAATCAAGCAACAACATGTCTAGTGACCCTTCTAGGCTGCTTGTCCTCCAAAACACTGAAGATCAAGTGTCCAAACAGTGGTTTAGAGTGGGTAAGGGAACATTGGAAAGGGAACTACTGCCCTGGAAATAATGTCCGTGGCAGGATTAGGAAGTTAGTAGGGGACAGATGGGTTAGTAACTGAGGGGGGGATAAAATAAAGTTATTCATTTACAAACGCAGTCAGTCGCGGGTTTGATGCGAGATATTTGTCTAAGCGGAGTTTAAATTAATCAACGGTGCCCTACAGTCTATAACGTCTCGGGGAAGCCCATTCCACAAGTTGACAACTCGATTGAAGAAGAAATTCTTAGATTCGTGTGAGTTAAAAGATTTACCAATAATTTTGCAACCGTTTCCCCGCGTGTAATTAGATTGGTCGATAGTGAAGTACTTACTACAGTTCATATTGTCGATGCCTTTGATGATTTTGAACACTTGAATTAAGTCACCTCTTAATCTGCGGTGGGTTAAAGGAAATAGATTTAATTCTCTACGACGCTCTTCGTATGGTTTGTTCTTTAGGCTAGGTATCATTTTGGTAACTCTACGTTGAACTCGTTCTAGCTTGTTTATATCTTTTTGGTAATAAGGGCACCAGGATTGAACGCAGTATTCCAGAAGAGGGCGGACTAAGGAATTGTAAAGGGTTAGGATAACTTCTTTGGATTTATGCTCAAATGACCTGCCTATAAAGCCAATTATTTTGTTTGCCTTCTTAACAACTTCTGAACATTGTTGACTCGGTTTTAGGTTACTCGATATTGTTACTCCCAGATCGGTTTCTCTCTGTTTACATTCTTAAGCTGAGTGCCATTCATCGAATAGTTTGCTTTCTCATTTAGGTATCCGATATGTAGTACTTTACATTTACCCGCATTGAAACTCATTTGCCAAATTTGGGCCCAACATGACAATTTATCTAGATTGTGTTGCATATCGTCAACTTGTTCTTTGAGAGTACGCTATTTGCAATTTTTGTATCGTCAGCAAATTTTGAGATTGGACAGGTGAGACCCTCATCTATGTCGTTGATGTAAATTAGAAAGAGAATTGGACCTAGTACCGATCCCTGGGGTACCCCGCTACTTACATTGGTCCATTTAGATGCCTTACCGTTTATGACTACTCTTTGCTTTCTGTCGCTGAGCCAATTTTCTATCCATTTCAACACACCGTCTTGTATTTCATGCGCTTTTAGTTTTAGCAGTAAACGTTTGTGGGGAACTTTGTCAAAGGCCTTTTGAAAATCAAGGTATATAATATCTACAGCTTTACTCTCATCGTAGAGGTTGAGAATATCGTGGAAGAAGTCTAAGAGGTTTGTTAAACAGGAACGTTTTTTATGAAAGCCGTGTTGAGTATCTTTAAGTATGTTATTTTCCTCTAAGTGATTTACGAGTCTGTCTCGTATGACCGTTTCTAGCATTGTACATACAACTGAGGTTAAGCTAATTGGACGATAGTTACTGGGTAGGGATTTGCTGCTTTTTTTTAATATCGGTGTTACGTTGGCTAGCTTCCACTGATCAGGCATAGTTCCAGACTGAAAGGATTTATTGAATAGTAATGTCAGTGGTTTGGAGAGCTCATCCTTAGCTTCCTTTAGAACTCTAGGCGAGATTATATCAGGTCCAGGCGTTTTATTTACCTTGAGTTTATCTAAACAATTCAATACTTCTCTCTCTGTAACGGTGATATTGCTTAGAACATCTGAATTATCAATCTGAATTGGCGATGGTGTAGGGATATCACTGAGGTCTTCGGTTGTAAAAACTGATGCAAAGAAGGTATTGAGGGCATTACTCATTTGTACTTCGTCTTTGGTGTATTCTCCATTTTCATCAACTAACGGTCCAACAGTTGAAGTAACTACTTTTTTTCTTTCTGATATAACTATAGAATTCTTTCGGGTTTGTTTTACTTTGATTCGCAATATGTAACTCTAAGGTCTTTTTACTTTGCTTAATTAACTTTTTGGCTTTGCGTCGTAGCTCTACAAATTTCACCCGTTCTTCGTCATTTTGTGAGGATTTTAATCTATCATTAGCAAATTTTTTAGCAAGCAGACAGTCTGAAATATCTTTATTCCACCATTTGGGCTTATTATTATTCTATATTCGCAATTTGAGGTTTTGACATTAAGACGGGATTAAGACTTTAAGAAGAGTGAGAGAGAGTGAGTGAGTGAGAGAGAGAGAGAGTGAGTGAGTGAGTGAGTGAGTGAGTGAGTGAGAGAGAGTGAGTGAGTGAGTGAGTGAGAGAGAGAGAGAGTGAGTGAGTGAGAGAGAGAGAGAGTGAGTGAGTGAGTGAGTGAGTGAGTGAGAGATTTACATAGATACACTGGCCACACAGACCTTACGATCCCTGCGAGGTGGCCAGGACTTCATCCTAGTAAAGATAGCAATCCAAAGAGAAAGTGGAAGGAAAAGATAGCAAAGATTAAGGCTCTCTCCCCACCCTCCGCTCCCACCGGCAATTTGCCGTACATGAAAAGAGTTAGAACTTAGAAGTGAATAACTTTGCAGGGCTCGGAAAGCGCCTGAAGGAAGAAAAAGGCATGCACACCTTCACTTTATTTCTGCTTTCTTCAACTGAAAACATTATTCATTTCTGAGAGAGAGAGAGAGAGAGAGTGTGTGTGTGTGTGAGAGAGTGAGAGTGAGAGTGAGTGAGTGTAGGTTACAGGAGATACCGGTAGTTATTATCTCAAAGAGCTTGCAGTCCATTCTGGGGAGATTGTTAGAGCACTACACTCATTGCATAGTGTGCAAAATCCTATCCACTCTCTTCATAAATATATTTACAGCTTCTGAAGGAAGTTTGTTCCAGGTAAAACAAATCATTTATGCGAAAAGGTTTCCACATAACATACAAATGCTGACCCTCTTGTTGTATTACTATTGATTATTATTATGGACACATTTATTACCCCATTCATACCATCCCATTTATTTAACCCATAACAACCCATAAACCCATAACATTTAACTCTTACACTGCGGGCATATTTCCGCTAATTCCGCCATATTAGGGCTCATTCAGGCACTCCTGATTGATTAAGCAAGTGTCTGGAGGAAATGAAATGTATTCAGCCAAAAAATAGAAGAAACTAGCTTCAAAATGACACCAGAACAAGCTTCGTAGCTCGCGGTCTTCACCCAAAGCGCTACCATAGACATTCGCTAACACTGAGCAATTATTGCTAATGTCGCGCTACATTTGCCTTTGGCAGCGCTGTATATCAAGCGAGAGTATGGCTCATACTCCTCAGTGCACCGGCCGCCTGGTAGAGGATGTTTGGCCTGCCGCGCTCCCGCTCACTCACACTCGATTGTACAAGCTTTAAGGGGAGGTTTTTAGTTTGGTCTGTAGATATCCATCAAGCTTAAGATTACACCCCCTTGAGCCCCTTTCAAGATAAATTTGTAAATTTTTCGGTAGGAAAATGTCCCGGCTGAAAGCCGGTTCCTCTTAAATAACAGGCTCGCTATCGCTCGCCAGGATAAAATCGACACCTAAATCGCACGAAAGATCTTAAAATTGACAGAAATGGGTCGAAAGTTCTTAAAATCGTCAAACTAATGGGGCGAACGTCTTAAAATTAGAAAAGCAATGGGGCTAAACATGAGGGAAAAAGGGGTAAAGAAAAAAAACCCTCAAGTGGAAATCTCCCCTTAAAAGCATGTAAATTGCTGTAAATTGCCACGGAGTTTCAGAACGTCTCCCGCAGCCAATGGGTTAAGGAGAGGTATTTGGGTATTTTCTGTGCACCCTTCTCCCTCATGCTTCGCCCCATTTGATATAATCCACATTGTCAAACCCATCAAGTATTTTAAAGGGGAGATGGGCGTATTTATTTGCTCATTTTTATATTTTTATTATCTTTTTTAGTTTTCTCCCTAGACCTCCATCAAGCTTTAAAAAACACCCCCCAAGACCCTCCTTCAAGATATATTTGTACATTTTTCGATAGAAAAATGTCCCGGCTGAAGGCCGCTTTCTCTTAAATTACAGGCTCGCTATCACTCGCCTAGAAAATATCGACACCTAAATGACACGAAAAGTCTTAATATTAGCAAAGAAAAGCCGCAAATTCTTAAAATCGCCGAATGTCATAAAATCAAACACTAGGATGCTAAACACGAGGGCGAAGGGGGGCCAGAAAAAAGGCCCATCCCCCCTTAAAGACTTCAATGAGTTGGGCTTATAGTCTACGCGCTTCCAACATTAAGAGATCAAGAGCTCTCAATGGCCCCTCATAGCTCAGTCTGCTGGTCGATGGAATAAACTTAGTAGCCCCAGCTTGGACTGTTTCTAATCGCTCTATATCTTTCCTCAGTGCTGTAGACTAGAATTGAATAGCAGAAGTGAGAGAGAGAGAGAGAGAGAGAGAGAGTGTGTGTGACAGAGAATGTGTGTGACAGTCAGTGATTGAGTAAGTGAATGTGTGTGTGTGTGTGTGTGTGTGTGTGTGAAAGTGTGTGTGTGTGTGTGAAAGTGTCTGTGTGTGTGTGTGTGTGTGTGTGTGTGTGTGTGTGTGAAAGTGCGTGTGAGAGAGAGAGAGAGAGAGAGAGAGAGAGAGAGAGAGAGAGAGAGAGAGAGAGAGAGAACAGGAAGATGAGAGCACTAGGAATCAAGATGCAGGGATTAGATTACATTTTCTGTGAGCGCATCAGATATCCCCCCCCTTCCCCCACCCCCAAAGAAAACGGGAGACCGCACACAGTTGCCGACATTCGCTATTTGCCAGTCCATGTTAGAGAATTTTGGTTATATATATGGTATGTACAGGTGGCCACATAAGTTCTGTTCCTCGTCGTGATCTTAAGGAAGAAAGTACAATTAGTATGATTGAATTGCGAGCGTAGTTTCTTTAAATTACCAGTTGGCTAATTAGATGAGTTAACCACTGCATAAGAAACTACCCTCGTAATTCAGTCATGTGTATTATATTTCCATGTATAAGATCACGGAGAGGAACAGACCTTATGTGGGCAACTTTACACATTCACACATTCACACACACACACATACATATCCTGCACATTCAAACACACACACACATTCAAACACACGCACACACACACATTCAAACACACGCACACACACACATTCAAACACACGCACACACACACATTCAAACACACGCACACACACATAATCAAACACACGCACGCATACATAATCATAATACAAACAAAATTATGTATCTCTCTCTCTCTCTCTCTCTCTCTCTCTCTCTCTCTCCCCCCCCCCCCCCCCCCTAACAGTACACGGCTTCTGATAGCGACTGTAAGAACACGCCTTGGGGCTGTTCGGCCAGGCAACTTGGGGAACAACAACAACAACAACAACAACACACTGCGGTCTGTTGCTGGGAGACATCAATGCAGCTTAGGTAGTCAGCTTTCTTTCCAGTGTTATAATCATCTTGCAAAATTAATACGGTATTAAAAACAATAACAATACTAATAATAATAATAATAATATTAATAATAATAATAATAATAATAATAATAATAATAATAATAGTAATTATAATAAAAATATAATTTAAATAATAATTTGTATTATTATATTATCATCAATATTATTAGTAGTAGTAATAGTAGTAGTATTATTATTACCATTATTATTATTACCAAAACTATAAAAAATATTAATATAAATAGTAGTTAAACACCATTTATAACATACTATCGTAAATTCATGAATAAGTTAGCCTCAAAATGTAAACGATATTAAGGGGAGGTATTTAGTTTGTTCCCTAGACCTCCATCAAGCTTAAAATTACACCCCCTTGAGTCCCTTTCAAGATAAATTTTTACATTTTTCGGTAGAAAAATTTCCCGGCCGAAGGCCGGTTTATCTTAAATTACAGGCTCGCTACCGCTCGCCAGGATAAAATCGACACCTGAATTGTACGAAAGGTCTTAATATGGGGTGAAAGTTCTTAAAATCTCTAAACTAATGGGGCAAACGTTTTATAATATCAAAAGCAATGGGGCTAAACATGAGGGAGAGAGGGGTCAAGAAAAAAATCCCTCAAGTGGAAATCTCCCCTTAAGAGAATGCTGAAGGTGAAAATGATTAACTCTCACTCTCAAATTTACATATACACACCCTCTTTCTCTCTCTCTCTCTCTCTCTCTCTCTCTCTCTCTCTCTCTCTCTCTCTCTCTAATAGGTCAAGGGTAACACTAAGAAAGGGTATTGACCCCTCGGCACCAGAAGTCTGACCTCGCTTGACCTTTACTGAGAGAGAGAGAGAGTGAGTTAGAGTGAGTGAGAGAAGGAGGATATAATTATGTGTGTGAGATAGAGAGAGAGTGTGAGAGAGAGACTGACTGAGAGAAGAAGGGTGTGTGTATGTGTATGAGAGAGAGAGAGAGAGAGAGAGAGAGAGAGAGAGAGAGAGAGAGAGAGAGAGGTCCTTCCTAATAGCCTAGTTGCCAGAATATTATAACAAGGACCTCCCTGGTACTGAATGGGTTAAAATCGTCAAAGTAATGGGGTGAGCGTCCTAATATATCCCAAAGCTAATGGGGCTAAACATGAGGTAGAAGGGTGGTCTATAAAAACTACCCATCTCCCCTTAATAAATCTCTCGTACCCCCATCATATCTCTGACTAGCCTTGCAACACATGGGGTATATATATATATATATATGTCATTCATATATTCATACATGCATATAGGAATTTACACACAATATGCTGGTACGTCAGATATTTCAGGTGTGTGTGTGTGTGTGTGTATGTAGAGAGAGAGAGAGAGAGAGAGAGAGAGAGAGAGAGAGAGGTCAGTACGGTATCACATCAAGGTCAACTTCATAACACACACAATACTAGGGCTGGACCCTGTGTTTATTCACCAGGGGGGGGGGGGGGGGGGCGCGCGCACAGGTACAGGGCACTCATTAAGGGGAGATTTCCACATGAGAGATTTTTTTCTTGACTCCTTTCTCCCTCATGTTTAGCACCATTGCTTTTCTAATTTTAAGACGTTCGCCCCATTATTTAGACGATTTTAAGAACTTTCGACCCATTTCTGTCAATTTTAAGACCTTTCGTGCCATGTAGGTGTCAATTTTATCCTGGCGAGCGATAGCGAGCCTGTAATATAAGAGGAACCGGCTTTCAGCCGGGACATTTTTCTACCGAAAAATGTACAAATTTATCTTGAAAGAGGGTCGTCTAGGGGGAGTAATTTTAAGCTTGATGGAAGTCTAGGGAATCAACTAAAAACCTCCCCTTAACCCCTTCACCACGATGACGTAATACTCATCCTATTCTGGTTACCATTAGACGATTTCCTTTAGTTTATAATCTACCTCTAGGACTCATAGGGGTAAATACGATCTCAATAAACCCTCTTAAGGGGAGGTCTCCACTTGAGGGATTTTTTTTCTTGACCCCTTTCTCCCTCATGTTTAGCCCCATTGTTTTTGAGATTTTAAAACGTTTGCCCCCATAAGTTTGGTGATTTTAAGAATTTCCGCCCCATTCTGTCAATTTTAAGACCTTTCGTGCAATTTACAGTAGGTGTCGATTTTATCCTGGCGAGCGATAGCGAGCCTGTAATTTAAGAGTAACCGTCCTTCGGCCGGGACATTTTTCTACCGAAAAATGTACAAATTTATCTTGAAAGGGGGTCAAGGGGGTGACATTTTAAGATTGCTGGAGGAGTAGGAACCAAACTAGAAACCTCCCCTTAACCCCTTCTGTACCGGCTATATATTAAGTTTAAAAAGGACCTTCAGCAATTATTAACAGGCTTCAAACTATCTCACTGAAGGGGGTGACCTGTTTTTGTTCTATCTTTCTTTGGCTTGTATCCATTCGGCCCCATTCAGTTAAGACGTTTATCCCCATCCAGGTGTCAATTTTTTACTGGTGAGCGGTAGCGAGCCGGCATATTTTTTATTTTTGTTTGATAGCAGGCTAAATTTGTAAATTTTTCGATAGGAAAATTTCTCCGGCGAAGCCGGATTTCTTCATATAATCTTCATATAATATAAATCGACACCTAGATGGGGATAAACGTCTTAAAATAGTTGGCTGAATGGGGCCGAATGGATACAAGCCAGAGAAAGAGAGAAGAGGACAGAAATAACAAAAAGCAGGTCACCCCCCTTAACCCGTTGAGTACCGTAGGATACAGTAATAAAAGTCCGCAGCAGTCCCAAGCACAGTGGCCAAAATGACAGGAGAGACCACCTTTTCACCTCAAGAGATGAGGCAAGAATGGATCTATCACATTTTTGTTTTGTTTTTTGTTTAAAGACTTTAAAAAAAAAAAAAAAAAAAAAATGTACAGTCGCGCTAATAAGTGATGTCTCGGCACCAAGTATATTTTGATCAATAATTGGTATCAACAATATCTAAGCTTCATTTCTTCATATCGAGTGAATTATACAAACATGTTCCTACACTTACCCACCCTATTCAACATCTGACAGACATTAATACAGCACAGAACGAGCCAAACATAATGACACCTGGGACATGACTTATTAGCGCCACCGTACAATGTGTGTCATCTATGCTTACTGTATCCCATGAAAATATCGACACCTAAATGACACAACGAGTCTTAATATTGACAAAGAAATGATAGGAACGGTCTTAAAATCAACAAACGGTTTAAAATTTGAAAACCAATGGGGCTAAACATGAGGGAGAAGGGGGACCAGAAAAACGACCCATCTCCAATTAAGGAACATGAACAAACACAGGTTGGAATCTCCCTTTCCCTTTCTTCGAACCCAAAAATAGAAAATAAAAAAAAAAAAAAAAAAAAAAAAAAATTCCCCCCCTTCGCTCCCCCCCCCTCCCTCCTTCTCTCTCCCCTCCCCTCCCTCCTTCTCTACCCCCTCCCTCCTTCTCTACCCCCTCCCTCCTTCTCTACCCCCTCCCTCATTCTCTACCCCCATCCCTCCTTCGCTCCCCCCTTCCCTTCCCCCCCTCCCTCCTTCTCTCCCCCTCCCTCCTTCTCTCTCTCCCCTCCCTCCTTCTCTCCCCTCCCTCCTTCTCTCTCCCCTCCCCTCCCACCTTCTCTACCCCCTCCCTCCTTCCCTTCCCCTCCCTCCTTCTCTCCCCCTCCCTCCTTCTCTCTCCCCCCTCCCTCCTTTACTCTCTCCTCTCCCCTCCCACCTTCTCTCTCCCCCTCCCTCCTTCTCTCCCCCTTCCCTCCTCTGTCTCCCCTCCCTCCTTCTCTCTCCCCTCCCTCCTTCTCTCCCCCCTCCCACCTTCTCTCTCCCCCCCCCTCCCTTCCCCCTCCCCTCTCTCTCTCTCCCCTCCCTCCTTCTCTCTTCCCTCTCCCTCCTTCTCTCCCCCCGCCCTCCTTCTCTCTCCCCCCTCCCACCTTCTCTCCTCCCTCCCTTCTTCTCTCCCCTTTCCCTCCCTCCTTCCCTCCCCCCTCCCTCCTTCTCTCCCCCCTCCCTCCTTACTACCCTTCCCCCTCCCACCTTCTCTCCCCCCTCCCACCTTACTACCCTTCCCCCTCCCTCCTTCTGTTCCCCCTCCCACCTTACTACCCTTCCCCTCCCCCCTCCCTACTTCCTTCCCCCCTCCCTCTCTCCCCCTCCCCCTTCTCCCCCCCCTCCCACCTTACTACCCTTCCCCCTCCCTCCTTCTGTTCCCCTCCCACCTTACTACCCTTCCCCCTCCCTCCCCCCTCCCACCTTCTGTTCCCCCTCCCCACTTCCCTCCCCCCTCCACCTCTCTCCCCCCTCCCACCTAGCCAACGTAACACCGATATTCAAAAAAGGCAGCAAATCCCTACCCAGTAACTATCGTCCAATTAGCTTAACCTCAATTGTATGTAAAATGTTAGAAACGGTCATACGAGACAGACTCGTAAATCACTGAGGCAAATAACTTACTTAAAGATACTCAACACGGCTTTCGTAAAAAACGTTCCTGTTTAACAAACCTCTTAGACTTCTTCCACGATATCCTCAACCTCTACGATGAGAGAAAAGCTGTAGATATTATATACCTTGATTTTCAAAAGGCCTTTGACAAAGTTCCCCACAAACGTTTACTGCTAAAACTAAAAGCGCATGGAATACAAGACGGTGTGTTGAAATGGATAGAAAATTGGCTCAGCGACAGAAAGCAAAGAGTAGTCATAAACGGTAAGGCATCTAAATGGACCAATGTAAGTAGCGGGGTACCCCAGGGATCGGTACTAGGACCAATTCTCTTTCTAATTTACATCAACGACATAGATGAGGGTCTCACATGTACAATCTCAAAATTTGCTGACGATACAAAAATTGCAAATAGCGTACTCTCAAAAGAACAAGTTGACGATATGCAACACAATCTAGATAAATTGTCATGTTGGGCCCAAATTTGGCAAATGAGTTTCAATGCTGATAAATGTAAAGTACTACATATCGGATACCTAAATGAGAAAGCAAACTATTCGATGAATGGCACCCAGCTTAAGAATGTAAACAGAGAAACCGATCTGGGAGTAACAATATCGAGTAACCTAAAACCGAGTCAACAATGTTCAGAAGTTGTTAAGAAGGCAAACAAATAATTGGCTTTATAGGCAGGTCATTTGAGCATAAATCCAAAGAAGTTATCCTAACCCTTTACAATTCCTTAGTCCGCCCTCTTCTGGAATACTGCGTTCAATCCTGGTGCCCTTATTACCAAAAAGATATAAACAAGCTAGAACGAGTTCAACGTAGAGTTACCAAAATGATACCTAGCCTAAAGAACAAACCATACGAAGAGCGTCTTAGAGAATTAAATCTATTTCCTTTAACCCAGCGCAGATTAAGAGGTGACTTAATTCAAGTGTTCAAAATCATCAAAGGCATCGACAATATGAACTGTAGTAAGTACTTCACTATCGACCAATCTAATTACACGCGGGGAAACGGTTGCAAAATTATTGGTAAATCTTTTAACTCACATGAATCTAAGAATTTCTTCTTCAATCGAGTTGTCAACTTGTGGAATGGGCTTCCCCGAGACGAGACGTTATAGACTGCAGCACCGTTGATTCATTTAAACTCCGCTTAGACAAATATCTCGCATCAAACCCGCGACTGACTGCGTTTGTAAATGAATAACTTTATTTTATCCCCCCCTCAGTTACTAACCCATCTGTCCCCTACTAACTTCCTAATCCTGCCACGGACATTAGTTCTAGGGCAGTAGTTCCCTTACCCACTCTAAACCACTGTTTGGACACTTGATCCTCAGTGTTTTGGAGGACAAGCAGCCTAGAAGGGTCACTAGACCTGTTGTTGCTTGATTTCCTTTGTACTCCTTTGTACACCTTCTGTTCCCCCTCCCTACTTCCCTGCTCCCTCCTTCCTTCTCTCCCCCTCCCCCCTCCTTCTCTCCCCCCTCCCCTCTCCCACCTTCTCTCCCCCCTCCCTCCTTCTGTTCCTCCTCCCTCCCACCTTCTCTCCCCCTCCCCCTCCTTCTCTCCCCCGTCCCCCCTCCCTCCTTCTGTTCCCCCTCCCCTCCCTCCCCCTTCTCTCCCCCCTCCTTCTCTTCCTCCCTCCCCCCTTCTCTTCCCTCTCCCACCTTCTCTCCCCCCTCCCTCCTTCTGTTCCCCCTTGCCTCTTCCTTCCTCCCATTTCTATTTTTCGTCGTCCTCTCCTTCCCCGTGTTAACTATCCCCCCTCCCTCCTTCCCTCCTTCTCCCTCCCCCCACCCCTTCCCTCCCTACTCTCCTGCCCCCCCTTCTTCTCCCCCCCCCCCTCCCCCTCTACAGTAGCCGTCTTCCCGTTATGGTTTTAGGCTAAAGTTTAAGATCTGGGGAGGGGGTAGCGGAGAGAGAGAGAGTGAGAGTGAGTGAGAGAGAGAGAAGGGGAGTGAGAGCGAGTGTGTATGAGATAGATAGTTAGAGAGAGATAGAGAGAGAGAAAGTGTGAGAAAGAGAGAGAGAGAGAGGGGGGAGGGGAGTGAAAGCAAGAGTGTGAGAGATAGATAAATAGTTAGAGAGAGAGAGAGAGAGAGAGACTTGATTCTGGCTACCATTAGTCGAGTTTATTCAGATTCGGAAGGAGGTGTGGGAAGTATAAGGGTAAATACCATCTCAATTAACCCTCCGCCTTCCACAGACCCTTCCTAATCTGAATGAAATCGTCTAATAATGGCCAATCGTATCTTGAGAAGGTTAAAGGGGGATGGTTCCTTTTTCTGGGCCCCCTAATCCACCCTCGTGTTTAGCCCTATTAGTTTTGACATTTTAAGACGTTCATTCCATTAGTTTGGCGATTAGGAGACCTTTCACCCCTTTTCTTTGTCAATATTAAGACATTTCGTGCCATTTAGGTGTTGATTTTTTGCCTGGCGAGCGATAGCAAGCCTGCAATTTTAGAAGGAATCGGCCTTCGGCCGAAACATTTTTCAACCGAAAAATGTACAAATTAATCTTGAAAGGGTGTCTAAAGGGTGTATTATTTAAGCTTGATGGAGGTCTAGGGAGGAAACTAAATAAATCATGATAATAATATATATAAATGAGGAAATAAAAACGCCCATCCCCCCTTAAGATGTCTACAAGTACTGTATTAAATTTGTTGCCTAACAGTTCTCATTATACAGATTTTTGCCTGGAGGGACTAGTGGGTGGGGAGAGAACTTTCCCTTGTCCTAACCTTTTACTTTCCTTCATTTGGCCTAGAAATGTTGTCGAGTGTCATACAGTCTAGGTGGGTGTGTGTGTGTGTGTGTGTGTGTGTGTGTGTGTGTGTGTGTGTGTGTGTGTTATTGTGTCTGTGTGGGCTTGTGTGTTTTTGTTTTGTGTTTGTGCTTTGTGTGTGTGCGCGTGTGTGTGTGTGTGCTTGTGCTTTGTGTGTGTGTGTGTGTGCGCGTTTGTGTGTGTGCGCGTGCTTGTGTGTGTGTGTGCGTACGTGTGTGTGTTAAGGGGAGATGGGCGTACGTATATATTTGGTCATTTATGTATGTTTTTGTTATTGCATTAGTTTCCTCCCTCGACCTCCATCAAGCTTGAAAAAAATATCCATTAAATCCTCTTTCTACATTAGTTTGTACATTTGTCGGTAGCAAAATGTCCCGGCTGATTACAGGCTCACTATCAATCGCCAGGAAAAAAATCGACACCAAATTAGCACGAAAGGTCTTAATATTGACAAAGAAATAGGGCGAAAGGTCTTAAAATCGACAAACTAATGAGGCAAACGTCATAAAATCTGAAAACTAATGGGGCTAAGCACGAGGAGGAAGGGGGACTAGAAAATCGGCCCATCTGCCCTTTACATATCGCCTTGATAAATATTTTGCCTTGGATCCCCGAGTAATGTGACCGTATCAATTTCGTTCATGGTGCTATAATTGGGTTTCCTGTGGCAATCATTTTTATTTAAGGGGGGTAATTTTTTTTTTTTTTTTTTATCTTTCTCTCCTTTTCTTTCTTTCCCTGGCTTGTATCCATTCGGCCCCATTCAGCCAACTGTTTTAAGACGTTTATCCCCATCCAGGTGTCGATTTTTTTCCTGGCGAGCGATAGTGAGCCAGCATTGTAGGCTATGGAGAAATCCGGCTTCGCCAGAGACATTTTTCTATCGAAAAATTTACAAA
>CM064504.1:73712252-73714752 GCA_032716605.1 Paralithodes platypus | reverse complement strand
GGAGTCACCGAGCATCACTGGGATTTGTTAGGAATGAGATGCGAGTATGCCAGGCATGGCCCCCATTGTATTTGACCCTATAATTGAAATTAATTATTCCTCAAGTATGTCTCTTGTAGGCTATAACTACAGTCCTCTAATATCATCATTAAGTACAATGACTGTATTCATACATCATTACAGACATTAATATAATACCATAAGTCTGTATTATTATGTACCGTAAGGTCATAATATAAATGCTTATTATACTTTACGAAACAAATATATTTAATCTATTGTCTAAATAGTTGATAGTTTATCCTTCCCACCTTCTTCTTTTCATTCGTTACCGAGTTCTGTAATATTTCATACGATTACCTAATATAGGTAACACTGATAGGTTGTGTTTGTTTGCTTAGGTTAGGTCAGGGGAGTTGCAGAACTTCTAGAGTATTAACCGGCGACTACAATGGCCCCTAAATAACCAAGCCATGATTACGCTGGCTCAAACTTTACCCCGGCGACTACAACGCCCCTCGCAGTAGTAATCCAAACTCCACTGTCCACCATCAAACGAACTTGACATTTCAAAACACATACAAACACGTCTCCACCACTCTCGTTATGTTAGGTAAGGGGAGTTGCAGAACTTGTAGACTACAAGTAGGGTATTGTAACATTGACCATACATTGTTCACATTATTTAATTACCTCAACTACCGTAATTTCCTTCTCTACACACAATCACTGGGTGAATACAATGTCTTGTGGGAAATTGTACTTACACAGGTTAATACTAGGCCTATTTATAATGTTTGACCATGAAAAGTTAACTACCTGTACCCGTATATTGTATATTATACTTTCACGTGAGAAGTATTACAGGTTTATAATGAATAATATATGTATTAAAGGGTACTTCACACAGTCAGGAATGCGAGCTAGAATCACTAGGAGTAGCTGAAAATTCGGATTCCTGGGCCTATTCGCGGTGAAAATTCGATGACTCCTAGTGACTCTAGCGATATCCTAGTGATTCCTGTTAGACTCCCAGTGACTCCAAACCACTCGCGGCCGATTGGTCCTGTCCGACAAAATGTTCACCGTGTTTAAAGTTCTAGCCACGAATCGGACTATTCCCAGTGACTCCCAGTTGATTCCCAGTGATCCCCAGTGACTCCCAGTGGGTCCTGGTGATGCTCGGTGTTTCGTATCTGATTCGCGGACAGCTTTTGGTTTCAGTTCCAGTTCATACCAGAATCACCAGGACTCACTGGGAGTCACTGGGGATCACTGGGAATCACTGGGAGTGGTCCGATTCGCGGCGAGAACCTTAAACACGGTGAACATTTTGTCGGACAGGGCCAATCGGCCGGGACTGGTTTGGAGTCACTGGGAGTCTAACAGGGATCACTAGGATATCGGTAGAGTCACTAGGAGTATCGATTTTCACCGCGAATAGGCCCAGGAATCCGAATTTTCAGCTACTCCTAGTGATTCTAGCTCGCAATCCTGACTGTGTGAAGTACCCTTTACTCTCTTTCTGTATGTATATTTGTGAGTGTGTGTATGTATATATGTGTGTGTGTGTGTGTGTGTGTACCGGTATGTATGTATGTATGTATGTATGTATGTATGTATGTATGTGTATATGTGTGACGTGTATGGATCAAATAACCAACCCGTTCGTCGACACACCCAGATCATTGACACACACACAAACACACACACTACCCACCAACCTACCTACCACCAAAGCTAACATTACGGTACCCTATTACACACAAATAGAGGTAAACCATTACAGTGGTTCCATGTCATCTCAACCAGTAGACCATTTCAACCAGTAGCTCTCAACCAGTGACAAATTAACCCAGACCAACCAAACCAGTGCCAAAATATAGTACTAACCTAACCTAACCGTATTGGTTGATTTGGCACTGGTTGAAATGGTCTACTGGTTGAGTTGACCGGTCAACCATTAAGGTATACCCTGGCAAAGGTTAGGGAGAGGTGATCGCTTTTTATGGACCCCCTTCTCCATCATGTTTAGCATAATAGTTTTTGAGATTTTAAGACGTTCGGACCATTAGTTTGCCGATGTTTATACCTTTCGCCTAATTTCTTTGTCAATATTAAGACCTTTCGTGCCATTTAGGTGACGATTTTTTCCTGGCGAACGATAGCGAGCCTGTCATTTTACAAGGAACCGGATATTTTTCTACCGAAAAATGTACACATTTATCTTGAAAGGGGGTCTAGGGGGTGTTTCTGTTTAAGTTAGATGGAGGTCTGGCGAGGAAACTAAAAAATAGATTAATAAATAAATACATAGACCAAAAAACAAGCATTACCCCCTTAAGGGAAGATTTCCACTTGAGGGATTTTTTTCTGGACCCCTTTCTCTCATGTTTAGCCCCATTGCTTTTTGAGATTTTAAGACGTTCGCCCTGTTAGTTTGGACATTTTAAGAAATTTTTCCCCATTTCGGTCAATTTTAAGACCTTTTGTGCAATTC
>CM064504.1:73664752-73709752 GCA_032716605.1 Paralithodes platypus | reverse complement strand
GTGTTGTCTATGAGTGAGTGGATGGAACGGCGAGTGATATGAGTATGGATGTGCTTCCGGAAGTTGGTTTGGGGTGGGCAGGGAGGGAGAGAAGACAGTATTTGTGTGTGATAGCGTGTGCTGGGTGTTGTTTTTATATTTCTTGGTGTCTGTGGGTGTGTTGCCATGTAGTATAGTGGGTGGTGTTGATTCGTGGAGGCTGCTGCCAGGAATTGTGTGCCTCTCGTGTCTAGATGATCTTTGACTTTGAGGACTTTGGTTTCTTGATGTAGGTGATCTGTGGGTGCAGTAGCTGTGCATCCTGTAATGATCTTCAGGGCTTTATTTTGAATAGTCTGTAAGGTCTTATGATGTGTTTCAGCTAGGTTAGAAGCCCAGGCCGGGCTTGCGTATTCCATAACTGATCTTATGTATTGTTTGTAGACTGTGGTGGTGGTTTCTTTGTTGTGTCCAAATTTCGTGTGGGCAAGTGATCTGAGGGCGTTAAGTCTGGGTGTCAGTTTCTTTTTCGTGTTTGTGATGTGCTGTTTGAATGTAATTTGGGTGTCGTATGTTACTCCTAGGATTGTGTATGTGTGTGTGTGTGTGTGTGTTAGGGGTGTGTTGTTTATGTTGAGTCCCGGGACGTAATCGTGCTCTCCTGTCCAGCTTGTGAGGATGGTTGCAGTGGATTTAGCTGGGGCTAAATTGAGTCTGTTTGTAGTGCACCATTCATGTAATGTGTCGAGATAGTCTTGAAGGAGTCTTGTTGCTGTGTCTGGGGTTTGGTGTGTGCTTGTGAGTGTTATGTCGTCTGCGTAGGAGGCTATGGTTATTTGGGGTGAATTTGGTGTATTTATATCATGCATGTATTGTTGATGTTGTTGTCTCTGTAGTGGTGTTGTTGTTGTGGGTATTTTTGTTGTTGTTTGTTGTAGTAGTTGTTGTTGTTGTTGTTGTGGTTATTGTGGTTATTGTTGTTTTTGTCATTGTTGTTGTTGTTGTTGTTGTTGTTGTTGTTGTCACCGTTGCACCATCTTTCATCTCAGACACTACCGTTACTAAATGTTTATTGTTCGCCTTTATAAATCCTTTTTATCTTACACCTTTCTCTCTCTCTCTCTCTCTCTCTACAAATAAAAACCACAACGCTAGTAAAAGACCTAGGGGTACTAATATCTGAAAACCTAAAAACTTCCGACCAATGTATAGCAGCTGCAAATAAGGCAAACAGAGCATTGGGCTTTATTGAACGAAAATTTACATATAAACATGAGAACGTAATAGTGCCACTGTTCAAAAGTATGGTGAGGCCCCACCTTGAATATGGTGTGCAGTTCTGGTCACCTTATCTGATCAAGGACATTGTAAGACTCGAGTCAGTGCAGCGTAGAGCGTAGAAGATGATACCCTCATTAAGAAATAAACCATATGAAGAAAGACTTAAACGATTGAACCTGTTCTCATTAAAAAAAGAGGAGGTTGAGGGGTCAACTTATCGAGTGCTTTAAGATACTAAAAGGCTTCGACAAAGTCGATATCAATGCGCTATTCACATTAAACAATAATACTCAAACTCGCGGAAATGGAATGAAATTAAAAACCAAAAAGGCAAACCTAGATGTCACAAAGAGTGTCTTCACCTACAGTGTGGCGACAGAGTGGAATAAACTACCAGCGAGAGTGGTGGAGAGCGACACAATAAACGCTTTCAAGGGAAGGCTTGACCTCTATCTGCAGAGGGGGCTGGGGTGATATGAAAAAAAAAAAAAAAAAAAAAATGTAAGGCCGGACTGCCTAGTAAGAACCCCGAGGTCTGTGTGGTCTGTGTATCTATGTAGCTCTATGTAGCTCTCTGTGGATACAACCGGTTCATTCGTTGATACTTGCTAGTTGGGTATGGTAAGTGTGTGTGTGTGTGTGTGTGTGTGTGTGTGTGTGTGTGTGTGTGTGTGTGTGTGTGTGTGTGTGTGTGTGTGTGTGTGTGTGTGTGTGTGTGTGTGTGTGTGTGTGTGTGTGTGTGTGTGTGTGTGTGTGTGTGTGTGTGTGTGTGTGTGTGTGTGTGTGTGTGTGTGTGGGCAATTCTGTATTCTATAGTTCATTTTGAATTAAGCTGAGGGTAATATTGATCCCTTAACAACTGATTTAACGATACTTAAGGGGAGATTTCCACTTGAGATATTTTTTTCTGGACCCCTTTCTCCCTCAGGTTTAGTCCCATTGCTTTTGATATTTTAAGACGTTCGCCCCATTAGTTTGGCGATTTTAGAACGTTCGCCCCATTTCTGTCAATTTTAAGACTTTTCGAGTCATTTAGGTGTCGATTTTTTCCTGGCGAGCGATAGCGAGCCTGTAATTTAAGAGAAATCGGCCTTCGGCCGGGACATTTTTCTACCGAAAAATTTACAAATTTATCTTTAAATGGGGTTTAGGGGGTGTAATTTTAAGCTTGATGGAGGTCTAGAGAACAAACTAGAAACCTCCCCTTCATGGATAAATATGAAACTACTATGACTGTTAATTATAATCAATGACAAGTGTCCAAAATTAACAACAAATTTCGTTACAAAGTCTTGGTAATAACCGGGTAACCACGATGGAGACATGACAATTTACCATCATCTGGAAACCTAACATACTACATATCTAATTACACAACCCTTTCACTTTATCAATAAGCATTCTTCACTCTATTCTGGCTAACAGGAAACGATTTTATGTATATTTTGGCTCGAACGTCCCTTGATTTTGGCCCTGTCACTCTTTCAACTATGGGGGAGGCACTCGCTATAGGCAGTTATGCCTTTTGCCTCCCTCAATCACATAGAAAAAAAAAAAAAAAAAAAAAAAAAAAAAAACTTAGGAAGGCCCTCTAGGAAGCAAGGGGGTACAATCGATCCTATAGTATTCCCCAGACGCCCACAGATCCTTCCTACACTTGATAGTCTACAAAGGAAATCAAGTAACAACAGGTCTAGTGACCCTTCTAGGCTGCTTGTCCTCCAAAACACTGAGGATCAAGTGTCCAAACAGTGGTTTAGAGTGGGTAAGGGAACATTGGAAAGGGAACTACTGCCCTGGAACTAATGTCCGTGGCAGGATTAGGAAGTTAGTAGGGGACAGATGGGTTAGTAACTGAGGGGGGATAAAATAAAGTTATTCATTTACAAACGCAGTCAGTCGCGGGTTTGATGCGAGATATTTGTCTAAATAGATATTTGAGATATTTGAGAGAGAGAGAGAGAGAGAGAGAGAGAGAGAGAGAGAGAGAGAGAGTGAGAGAGATAACCAATATTATTATTATTATTTATATTATGATTATTATTATTATATACATTCGTACCATAATACAGGTCCAAGGTTCGAACCCATCCCCTTAAGTCACCAATATGTAATCCCACCCCCTCCCTTCCTCAATAAAGATTTACTAGACCCTCCCTATCTCATCCTCTATCATGCGGTAACAATATGAGGCTTAATTGGATGATCACGCACACACATACACATATATACACACACACACACACACATACACTCACGCACACACTCTCTCTCTCTCTCACACACACACACATGCATGCATACACACACACACACAGTTACAAAGTGGTGTACAATCTATCTTATTCTAGTTACATTGTAGTTTATCTTATTGTACCAGTACCTCCCTACAATCAACCTAGTTGTTCCCCAATTCGTCCCTCCGCCACGACCATTTCAAAGTCCAATTCTCTCACTCTTGTCCTCTGTAGCGGGGATGACCTTGTACCCCTGAGACACAGGAGTGCAGACCTGAGAAAAGAGAAAGAGAGCCGGCATCTCATCCAAGTTATGACTTGGCTTCTATGCTGGCGCTTTTTCTCCGATATTTGTTCAGCTAATCTGGCATAGAAGACACTTGCAGAAGGTCCCATTCCTCCCGACAATGAGAAGACCAGAGGAGTAAAGCTTCCTTGATCCCTGTTCAAAATTCTTTCTTCATAAGCGCGTTTTTTCTCACTTTCGTTTCTCAAGTATGCCGCCTTGTGTCCTCGCTCACGATATGTTTGTGCTCTTGGGTTGAAGATTCTGATGTCGAAAAAAGCCTGTTGTCCCCTCGTCCAAAAACCTCGAGCACTTACGTCCACTCTTGCTTCATTTGAAGTATTTGCAGTATTGTGGGCCAAGCGCTGTCCGTCCATAGGCAGAAGTTCAGGTTCGATTCTGACATCATGGCACACCTCGTCCAGCATTTGTGCAGTGATGTCTCGTACTTCATCATGCTGGATACAGATGAATCCTCCTTTCTTACAGGTCATACAGTGGTCTGAGTTGTTTATTTCACCACATGCACATTTCAGCGGCAGGTTCGAAACTGGCCACCCATACCTCAAGGCTACGGCATCATTGAATTCTTGTTTATTTAAGCTGAAGCCTTTTTCCTTTATTGGTAATGAAGTGAGCCAATTTGAAGCCCCCTGTCTTGTGCCATCTCAACTCTCATTTTCAGTTCTTCCCTACAGTCGGTCTTAATTTGTTCTAGGCTATGTTTCTGTCTCTCTTCTCTGCTCTTTGGAATTTCCTGTCTTGCATTTCGTTGTTCCTCTTCGTCCACCTCATCATTTTCATTTTGCTCCCGTATTTTTTCTGTCAGAGACGTAGTAAGTTTAAGGGAATTTTGGTACTCATGTGGTGCCGCCTCCACTGGGTTTATGATCCCCATACCTCCGAACCTTGGCGAAGAGCTAATAGATCTCTTAGCTCTTGTGTGACGCCTTCCATCTCTGTTAAAGCCGGTATGAATGTTCCTCTGATTGTTTCTTCCAGCGGTTGGAGCATCTGTCTAATGTCAGGCACTGTTCTCATAAGAAAGGTCCATCTGTGCTTAACACCATATGTGAAGGCAGTATATGCAGCATGTGGTTCAGATTTCGCAATGTCTGCCAGGGTTTTCACTTCCTTTACCCACTCCGCTACCGGTACCTTTTTTCGCACATAGTCTCTCTTGCATTCTTCTGTACCTATTACTGCTCCCAAATGGCGTTGACCCTCCCTTGTAATCTTCACTCCTGTCCCATCAAAAGTCCGCACCGCTTCTTCATACTTGTCTTCTTTCACTATTAGTACAGATTTACTAGCATTCGGATGGTACCCAATGACTTCGCCAACCGATTGTACTCTCCGCCACCATTCTTTGAGATCCCCTATTCTTCCTGCACCTGTGAGGTCATCTGCATACGCCACTTGTTTCACTCGGGTTGCCTCACACAAACATGCATGCATACACACACACACACACTCACTCCCTCTCACTCTCACACTAGCTCTCTCTCTCTCTCTCTCTCATACCAAGTGTAGTCACCTGGGGGTTATTGTCATGCAGTACCCCCCCCCCCCCTCCCCTTCGCGCTCTCTCTCTCTCTCTCTCTCTCTCTCTCTCTCTCTCTCTCTCTCTCTCTCTCGCTCTCTCTCTCTCTCTCTCTCTCGCTCTCTCTCTCTCTCTCTCGCTCTCTCTCTATCTCTCTCTCTCTCTCTCTCTCTCTCTCGCTCTCTCTCTCTCTCTCACACACACACACACAACAAAGGGGAAGTACTATAAACGTGATATGTGTTTTTTGTTCACCAAATTTGAAATGTACTCCGAGATGCATAATGATTAACAGATAATAAGAAATACCAATTGTACATGGAGGGATCGACAGACGAATGAGGAAGTAAGAAGGAGGTGTGATGTGGAGGTATATGTGCTGGAAAGTGTGAGAAGGAACAACTTGAGATGGTTCGGCCATATGGAAGGTATGGAAAGCTAGATAATGACTAAGAGGGTGTACGAGAGCGAGGTCGTAGGACAGAGAGGGAGAAGTAGACCGAAGGAGAGGTGGAAGGATGGAGTGAGGAAGTACCGGTATATGAATGAAGGCGGTGCTGGTTAGGAGGAGGGGCGTCGACTGACTAGGGACAGAGGTGCATGGGGACGGTTCGTTCGTGGCCACACCTTCGGGGATCACGGCGTCAGGCAATAGATAGATAGATGGATAGGCCTACCAAATCTTACTTTCAGCATAGAATGACTAGAAAAAATACAACTAAATTACTATAAGACCGGAAATCCTGACCCAAAACCTATGTAACTGAAAAAGGGGTAGAGAAAAGAGGGCTGTTCATTTGCACACCTCTTCTCGGGCTGACCCTTCCCAAATGGTAGAAATAATAGCTCGATTACTGCAGTCGTTTGTGAGTTATAGAGGTTAATGTTCAGGAGTTTTGGCCAACTTATTTGGAACAAGGGACTGGAGTTCTCGAAAAGGGGCTCCATAGCTCGATTACTGCAGTCGTTTGTGAGTTATAGAGGTTAATGTTCAGGAGTTTTGGCCAACTTATTTGGAACAAGGGACTGGAGTTCTCGAAAAGGGGCTCCAGTCCTGACGTTATTCTTGACTTACAGTGCGCTGGCTTAATAATCCTTACGGGTTGATAGCCTCTGAAGTCCTATTTTAACCCATACTGTACCAGAGGATATTACCATAAATGTGCCCTCCAGTACCAAGCAGTGTGGCCAAAATGGCTTCAGAGGCAAGAGAGAACAGTCTCCCACCTCAAAAGTTGGAGTAGCACTGACCCAGCTAGCCTGTGGAAGCTTGGAACCAAGCTGAGAAGTGTTGCCAATGCCTCAGAGCAGTGCGTACAAGTCATGGTACCAGGTACCGCTCGATACTGGCAGTCACAAGGACCGCATATTACTGACGGCCATCGGCCGTCGCTGGTACTGGCGATTGACTTTTTTACTGACGGCCAATGACCGTCGCTGGTACGGTAAGGGTTAACTAACTAGCTAATTTGGAACAGGGTATAGTAGATCGATTACTCTAGTCCTTTTTTAGTTACAGAAGTTACTGGTCAAGATTGTTGGCCTATTTATTATGAATAGATTATAAGCCTATCGTACCTAATTACAAACACAAACTATGGACAACATTACCTTCAACATGGACTTATGGGGGGTATGGGTGGGTCACGTGGGCATGGCTTGGGTGTTGATAAGAGTAGTGATATAGTCCACGGGTAGTCCTTAGTTACTCCATAGTAACCCTTTCACGCACGTATGGACGCCAGGGTTGCCGCTTAGCATTCAGAAATTCAGTGTTCTCAATCTCATAATTACCTATCAAAAATTAGTTTTCTGCCCACAGCTCACTCAAAGGCAACGGCAGAGGTTAAACTATCTGAACTAAAAGTTTCTAAACACCCTTGATGGTAGCAAAGGCCTTTTTACCCTTTATTCTGGCTATAATTAGAAGATACTATGCAGTTTAAGAAGAACCTATGTTATTCAAAGGGTTTAGTTAGATCGTATTTTGAGCATTAATCGTGGTGGTAGTAGGTGTGGTGGTATGACAGGTGTTTGGTATGACAGTATTGTGGTGGTATGACTGGTATGGTGGTATGCCAGGTGTGTGGTATGACAGGTATGGTGGTATGACAGTTGTGATGGTATGACATATATGATGGTATGTATGCTATGACAGTTGTGGTGGTATGACAGATATGATGGTTATTGTATGCTATGACAGGTGTGTGAAGTGACAGTTGTGGTGGTATGACAGATATGATGGTATGACAGGTATGGTGGTATGACAGATGTGTGTTATGACAAGTTAAATGGTATAATAGATGCATGGTGTGACAGTTGTGGTGGTATGACAGATATGATGGTATGTATGGTATGACAGGTATGGTGGTATGACAGATGTGTGTTATGACAAGTTAAATGGTACAACATATGTATGGCGTGACAGTTGTGGTGGTATGACAGCTATTATGGTATGACAGGTGTGTGGTGTGACAATTATGGTGGTAAGACAGCTACGGTGGTATGACTGGTATGATGGTATGACAGGTATGGTGTTATGACAGGTGAGTGATGATATGACAGGTGTATGGTAGGGCAATTACAATGGTATAATAGATGTATGGTGTGACAGTTGTGGTGGTATGACAGATATGGCGATATGTATGCTATGACAGGTGTGTGAAGTGACAGGTGTGGTGGTATGACAGGCATCGTGATATGACAAGTATGGTGGTATGACAATTATGGTGGTATGATAGATATGACAGTATGACAGATGCGAAAAATGTACAGGCCAAGCCTCTTCATAACAAACAAACAAATAATCCCACAATTTAACCACTTAACCCCTTTTGCACCAGCGACGTGTTTTAAGCTTTATTGTGGCTACTATTAGACTATTAAGTTTAATAAGGGCCTCCAGCATTTAACAGGCTTGGAACTATCTCAATTAACCCTTTTTACAACCAGAGATCCTTCTTAAAGTGCACAAAATCGTTTAAGTATGGCTAGAATAAAATTATACAGACGTCGACGGTACAGAAGGGGTTAATCTAACACTTTCTTGTCCATTTTCCTTATATTTTTCAGCGCCAATCACTACAGAACACTTTATATCACTTAACACACACCACCCTCCTCCACCACTTGATCTGTCCTCCTAGAAAGTGATGGTCCACTTAAGGGGAGGTTTGGATGTTTTTCTGGACCCCATCATGTTTACCCCTTGATTTTTTAGATTTTCAAATGTTGACTCCATTAGTTTTCAGATTTAAAGACGTTCGGCCCATTAGTTTGACGATTTTAAGACCTTTCGCCCTATTTCTGTGTCAATATTAAGAATTTTCGTGTCATTTAGGTGTCGAATTTATCCTGGCGAGCGATAGCAAGCCTGTAATTAAGGAGAAACCGGCCTTCAGCCTAGACATTTTTCTACCGATTTTTTTTTTTATCTCGATAGAAGGTCTTGGGGGTATAATTTAAGTTTGATGGAGGTCTTGAGAGGAAACTAAAGAACAACAAATAAGTCAAATCTCCCCTTAAGTGCGAGCAAGGAACTAGGAGGAACAGTACGCCCACTTAACACTTATTACCAGTTCACTTAACCCAACACTTATGAGCAGTTCACTTTAACGAACACTTTTTTTTTTTTTTTTTTTTTTTTTTTTTTTCTATATTCCAACTACGGACACATTCTTTTCATTTGCACCAAGATGACTACTTTTTGTGCTACTCGGGATCACATATTTTGATGAAAGAAGCCTCATAGTCAATTATTAATATTATTATTGTTATTTATTATTATTATTACTTACAATAACTTTCAATAAAACTATGCATTGTTTTCATGCATGCTTGTTTACACACAACGATTTTATTAAGCTCAGAAAAGGCTTCTCAGTGACACCTTTTTTGTCCTAAAGAGGAACGAAAATTGTATATACAGTACCGGTATATATATATAGGATAAGGTATGGTAAGGTAAGGTAAGGTAGGGTAGTTAGGGTAAGGTAGTGTAGGGTAAGGTAAGGTAAGGTAAGGTAGGGTAAGGTAGGGTATGGTATGGTACGGTAAGGTAAGGTAGGTACCGGTAGTTAAGGTAAGGTAGTGTAGGGTAAGGTAAGGTAAGGTAAGGTAGGTGTAGTTAGGGTAAGGTAGTGTAGGGTAAGGTTAGGTAAGGTAGGGTATGGTATGGTACGGTAAGGTAAGGTAAGGTACGGCCAGCTAAGGTAGGGTAAGGTAAAGTAGAGTAAGGTAAGGTAAGGTAAGGTAGGGTAAGGTAAGGTAAGGTGAGGTAAAGTAGGGTAAGGTAAGGTAGGGTAGGGTAAGGTAAGGTAAGGTAGGGTAAGGTAAGGTAAGGAAGGGTAAGGTAAGGTAAGGTAAGGTAGGATAAGGTAAGGTAAGGTAAGGTAAGGCAGGGTAAGGTAAGGTAGGGTAAGGTAAGGCAGGGTAACGTAAGGCAGGGTAAAGGTAGGATAAGGTAAGGTAGGATAAGGTAAGGTAAGGCAGGGTAAGGTAAGGTAGGGTAGGGTAAGGTAGGATAAGGTAAGGTAAGGTAGGGTAACGTAAGGTAGGGTAGGGTAAGGTAAGGTAGGGTAGGGTAAGGTAAGGTAAGGTAAGGAAAGGTAGGATAAGGTAAGGTAAGGTAGGGTAGGATAAGGTAAGGTAAGGTAGGGTAGGGTAAGGTAAGGTAGGGTAAGGCAGGGTAAGGTAAGGTAAGGTAAGGTAAGGTAAGGCAGGACAGGACAGGTAAGGATAAGGTACCATAACATAAGGCAAGGATCAACCCAGTACAGTAGAAGGCGTAAATACAGAAGACCTCATCTTAAACACCTGAGACACCGATAATTAACCAAAGCACTCGTCACAGGTTAACAATTACCGAGATATACACCGGATTCGAACCCCGGGTTATCCAGAAGGGTTCGAGGTTGAATACGTAGCAATTACCCTCTAAATTAGCCCGTAGCGAGGGTAGTTCACTGGTTTCCACACAGACTGAGGGAGAGAGAGGGATGGGGCGGAGCGCATGCGTAGAACCACCGTACTATCCCAACCCTCCCCTGCGACTGGCTAGTGGCGGGCAGGGTTACCAAATGCGCTACACAAATAACCGCTACAATTAATGCTCAAAAATCGCTAACATGTCAGTAGATAATGTAACTGGAACGAATAGCACTGGAAATATGAAATCTGCAAAAATATCGATAAGAAATTGTCCAAAAATCAAGGAAATAGTCAAGGTTAAAGTTGCTAATTATCAAAACTAGCAGGTATGTGAATATAAATGTCCTTATATGTAGCGGTAAAGTAGCTGAATTGGCAATACTGGCTGCAGGAGAGTTAGTTGCCCTGCCACACACACACACACATACACAAACACATACACACACACACTAGCTGGCAACCGCACCGCCTACCGGATCGCTGTGTGTGTGTGTGTGTGTGTGTGTGTGTGTGTGTGGTCGATATATTTATGTATTTATATATTTTTTAGTTTCCTCGCTAGACCTCCATCAAGCTTAAAAGACCCCCTTTCAAGATAACTTTGTACATTTTTCGGTAGAAAAATTTCCCGGCCTTTTGTTCCTTCTAAAATTACAGTCTCGTTATCGCTCGCCAGGAAAAGATCGATACCTAAATAGCACGAAAAGTCTAAATATTGACCAAAACATAATGAGGCGAAAGGTCTTAAAATCGACAAACTAATAGAGCAAACATCTTAAAATCTGAAAACTAATGGGACTAAACACGAGGGAGAAGGGGGTCCATCAAAAGCGAGTACCTCCTCTTAAGGGGGGTGACCTGTTTTTGTTCTGTCCTTTTCTATCTTTCTCTGGCTTGTATCCATTTGGCCCCATTCATCCTACTGTTTTAAGACGTTTATCCCCATCCAGGTGTAATTTTTTTACTGGTGAGCGGTAGCGAGCCAGCATATTTTTTATTTTTGTTTGACAGCAGGCTAAATTTGTACATTTTTCGATAGAAAAATTTCTCCGGCGAAGCCGGATTTCTTCATATAATGCTGGCTCGCTTTCGCTCGCCAGGAAGAAATCGACACCTAGATGGGGATAAACGTCTTAAAACAGTAGGATAAATGGGGCCAAATGGATACAAGCCAGAGAAAGATAGAAAAGGACAGAACAACAACAGGTCACCCCCCTTAAGGACATCACTAGTACTGAGAGGATTGTACTTTGCTCATATAAGTAAGTTAATTAATAATACAGTTCACTTAAAATATCATGATAATATAATTATATATTTGTAGTCATTATTATCAGTTAGTTAGTTAAAATAAGACTTCAGAGGCTATCAACCCTATTGGATTATTAAGCCAGCACACTGCAAGTCAAGTACATTTTCGAGACTGGAGTCCCTTTTCGAGATCTCCAGTCCCTTGGTGGTTATAATAAGATACCCTGATAGATTACATAGGTCAATTACTGCTGACAGACAGATAATTAAAGACAACATTTCAGACTGGCTTTATCTCCATATATCTATCTATCTATATAGCTATCTATCTATATACTGTATATATATATATATATATATATACTGTATGTAGGTAGATAGCTATATAGATAGATAGATATAGATACATAGATAGATAGAGGTAGATAGAGATATAGATAGATTGATAGATAGATAGATAGATAGATATAGATAGATAGATATATTTATATATAAAGAGTGAGAGTGAGTGAGATAATAAAAATAAAGAAACACAGGTAGAGATAAATTAATAGAGAGAGAGAGAGAGAGAGAGAGAGAGAGAGAGAGAGAGAAAGACAGAGAGAGAGAGAGAGAGATAGAGAGAGAGAGAGGACAGCACCATGCACACACAAGGTCAGACAGGAGGGCAGGGTGCTTGCTCTCTCTCTCTCTCTCTCTCTCTCTCTTTGTATCTTATCTATTAATTTATCTCTATCCATGTCTCTTTCTCTCACTCACTCTCACTCTTTTTATATTTATCTATCTATTTATCTATATCTATCTATCTATCTATCTATATCTACCTATTTATCTATCTACCTATCTATCTATCTACCTATCTATCTATCTATTTATCTATCTATCTATATATTCTCTCTATCTCTCTCTCTCTCTATCTCTCTCTCATGCACCCGTAGGAATGTCTGTAGGATGTCGAGTGTAAGGGAAGATACGGTTTAGATTAAGGGTACATGAGTCGTTTTTCTGGTCCCCTTTCTTCCTCATGTTTAGCCCCATTAGTTTTAAGATTGTTAGACGTTAGGCCCATTAGTTTGGCGATTTCAAGACCTTTCGTCCCATTTCGTCGTCAATTTTAAGACCTATCGTGCCATTTAGGTCGATTATTTTTACCGGCCTACCGAAAAATGTATACATTTATCTTGAGAGGGGGTCTAGGGGATATTTTTCATCTAAGTTTGAGGGATGTCTAACGAGGAAACTATACAATACATGAATAAATGAATTAATAGGCCAAAACAAAACAGCCACTGTCCCCTTAAGGCGGGGTTGGATAAGGTAACGTAAGGTAAGGTAAGGTAGGGTGTGGGTTAAGGCGGGGTTGTTGTTGTTGTTGTTGTTGTTCCCCAGGCTGTCTGGCCGAACAGCCCCAAGGTCTCGAGCAAGGCCAAGGCCATAAACGAGCGCCCCCACAAAATCCTCCCTGCTTACCACTAACAAAGCCCGGGTGACCGAAGCCACTCCAAGGCAGGGAGCTGAGGAAGGTGCGGAAACGCCCGGGAAACCAAAGCCCCACCCAAGGTCCTGGTTGGATAAGGTAAGGTAAGGTAAGGTAGGGTGTGCGTTAAGGCGGGGTTGGATAAGGTAAGGTAGGGTGTGCGTTAAGGCGGGGTTGGATAAGGTAAGGTAGGGTGTGCGTTAAGGCGGGGTTGGATAGGTAACGTAAGGTAAGGTAGGGTGTGCGTTAAGGCGGGGTTGGATAAGGTAAGGTAGGGTGTGCGTTAAGGCGAGGTTGGATAAGGTAAGGTAGGGTGTGCGTTAAGGCGGGGTTGGATAAGGTAAGGTAGGGTGTGCGTTAAGGCGGGGTTGGATAAGGTAAGGTAGGGTGTGCATTAAGGCGGGGTTGGATAAGGTAACGTAAGGTAAGGTAGGGTGTGCGTTAAGGCGGGGTTGGATAAGGTAAGGTAGGGTGTGCGTTAAGGCGAGGTTGGATAAGGTAAGGTAGGGTGTGGGTTAAGGCGGGGTTGGATAAGGTAAGGTAAGGTAGGGTGTGCGTTAAGGCGGGGTTGGATAAGGTAAGGTAAGGTGTGCGTTAAGGCGGGGTTGGATAAGGTAACGTAAGGTAAGGTAGGGTGTGCGTTAAGGCGGGGTTGGATAAGGTAAGGTAGGGTGTGCGTTAAGGCGAGGTTGGATAAGGTAAGGTAGGGTGTGGGTTAAGGCGGGGTTGGATAAGGTAAGGTAAGGTAGGGTGTGCGTTAAGGCGGGGTTGGATAAGGTAAGGTAAGGTGTGCGTTAAGGCGGGGTTGGATAAGGTAAGGTAAGGTAAGGTAGGGTGTGCGTTAAGGCGGGGTTGGATAAGGTAAGGTAAGGTGTGCGTTAAGGCGGGGTTGGATAAGGTAACGTAAGGTAAGGTAAGGTAGGGTGTGCGTTAAGGCGGGGTTGGATAAGGTAAGGTAGGGTGTGCGTTAAGGCGAGGTTGGATAAGGTAAGGTAGGGTGTGCGTTAAGGCGGGGTTGGATAAGGTAAGGTAGGGTGTGCGTTAAGGCGGGGTTGGATAAGGTAAGGTAAGGTAGGGTGTGCGTTAAGGCGGGGTTGGATAAGGTAAGGTAAGGTGTGCGTTAAGGCGGGGTTGGATAAGGTAAGGTAAGGTAGGGTGTGCGTTAAGGCGGGGTTGGATAAGGTAACGTAAGGTAAGGTAGGGTGTGCGTTAAGGCGAGGTTGGATAAGGTAAGGTAGGGTGTGCGTTAAGGCGAGGTTGGGTAAGGTAGGGTGTGCGTTAAGGCGGGGTTGGATAAGGTAAGGTAGGGTGTGCGTTAAGGCGGGGTTGGATAAGGTAAGGTAGGGTGTGCGTTAAGGCGGGGTTAAGGTAAGGTAGGGTGTGCGTTAAGGCGGGGTTGGATAAGGTAAGGTAGGGTGTGCGTTAAGGCGGGGTTGGATAAGGTAAGGTAGGGTGTGCGTTAAGGCGAGGTTGGATAAGGTAAGGTAGGGTGTGCGTTAAGGCGGGGTTGGATAAGGTAAGGTAGGGTGTGCGTTAAGGCGGGGTTGGATAAGGTAAGGTAGGGTGTGCGTTAAGGCGGGGTTGGATAAGGTAAGGTAGGGTGTGCGTTAAGGCGGGGTTGGATAAGGTAAGGTAGGGTGTGCGTTAAGGCGAGGTTGGATAAGGTAAGGTAGGGTGTGGGTTAAGGCGGGGTTGGATAAGGTAAGGTAAAATAAGGTAAGGTAGGGTGTGGGTTAAGGCGGATTGGATAAGGTAACGTAAGATAAGGTAAGGTAGGGTGTGGGTTAAGGCGAGGTTGGATAAGGTAAGGTAGGGTGTGGGTTAAGGCAGGGTTGGATAAGGTAAGGTAAGGTAGGGTGTGGGTTAAGGCGGGATTGGATAAGGTAACGTAAGAAAAGGTAAGGGAAGGGTAAATGGAGTTGCAAGGAATAGTTAGTTTCTCAATAGACCCTGCGGTATATTCTAAGGAGAGAGAAAGAGATAGTAACAATTAACCCTTTCACGCATTTATGACGCAGAGGTTGCCAGATTAGCAATAAGAAATAGAGTTCTCTCACTTATAATTACTTCTCCAAAATTAGTTTTCTGCCCACAGCTAACTCAAAGACAACTGCAGAGGTTGAAGTAACCAAACTAAAGGTTTCTAAATAGGCTACCCCTGATGGTAACAAAGGCTTTAAAGTATCCCCAATAGGCTCAACACAGCTAACTCAAAGACAACTGCAGAGGTTGAAGTAACTAAACTAAAGGTTTCTAAATAGGCTACCCCTGATGGTAACAAAGGCTTTAAAGTATCCTCAATAGGCTCAACACAGCTAACTCAAAGACAACTGCAGAGGTTGAAGTAACCAAACTAAAGGTTTCTAAATAGGCTACCCCTGATGGTAACAAAGGCTTTAAAGTATCCCCAATAGGCTCAACACAGCTAACTCAAAGACAACTGCAGAGGTTGAAGTAACTAAACTAAAGGTTTCTAAATAGGCTACCCCTGATGGTAACAAAGGCTTTAAAGTATCCTCAATAGGCTCAACACAGCTAACTCAAAGACAACTGCAGAGGTTGAAGTAACCAAACTAAAGGTTTCTAAATAGGCTACCCCTGATGGTAACAAAGGCTTTAAAGTATCCCCAATAGGCTCAAAATAGCGTCATATGTCGGAGAGGGTTAAAGGTGGGAGTGGTGGATTGGTCTTGCTACTGATTGTGGTTCCGGAGTTCAGATCCCGGTGTGTCAAGGGAAGATATTATTTGGGTGCGTTGGTGCTCTATTAATTTGGAGTTTCCTCGTTAGACATCCATCAAACTTTTAAAAACACCCCCTAGACCCCCTTTCAAGATATATTTGTACATTTTTCGGTAGAAAAATGTCACTGCCGAAGGCCAGTTCCTTTAAAAATCACCGGCTCGCTATCGCTCGCGAGAAAATATTTGACACCTAAACGGCACGAAAGGTCTAAATATTGACAAAGTAATGGGGCGAAAGGTCTCAAAATCGCCAAACTAGTGAACGAACGTCTTAAAATCGCCAAACTAATGGGTCAAAACATGAGGGAGAAGGGGGTCCAGAAAAAGCGACTACCTCCCCCTTAAAGCCAGTGTCACACGAGCGCATTATTTTTCCAGCAATTGTTTCAGGCAATTGGGGTGTGGCATTTTCGTAAGTAAAGTTATATATAATTATGAATGTCTCTTAAGGGGAGGTTTCCACTTGAGGGATTTCTTGTCGAACTTCCTTCTCCCTCATGTTTAGCCCCATTGCTTTTGAGATGTTAAGACGTTTGCCCCATTAGTTTGGCGATTTTAATAACTTTCGCCCCATTTCTGTCAATTTTAAGACTTTTCGTGCCATGTAGATGTCGATTTTTTCCTGGCGAGCGATAGCGAGCCTGTAACTTTGGAGGAATCGGCCTTCGGCCGGGACATTTTCTACCGAAAAATGTAGATATTTATCTTGAAAGGGGGTCCAGGGGATGTAATTTTAAGTTTGATGGAGGTCTAAGCAACACACTAGAAACCTCCCCTTAAGGGGGTAGTGCTTGATTTTTGGTCTATACATTTAGGTATTAACCCCTTGAAGCTCTGACGCGTTTTAGCAGTATATTTTGGCTATCATTAGACGATTTTATGCAGCTTAGGAAGGATCTGTGGGTATTAAAAGGGTAAAGACTCTTTCAATCAAAACTCTGACTTTCATATACCCTTCCTAATCTGAATAAAATCGTCTAATAATTACCAGAAAACAAAAAATAAATGCGTATTGGAGCTTGAAAGGGTTAATTTATTTTTGAGTTGCCTCACTAGACCTCCATCAAGCGTTAATAAAAAAAATAGACCCCTTTTAAAGGTAATTTTGTACATTTTTCGGTAGAAAATGTTTCGGCCGAAGGCCGCAATCGCTCGCCAGGAAAACATCGACATCTAAATGACACGAAAGGTCTTTATATTGACAAAGACATGGGGGAGAAAGGTCTTAGAATCGCTAAACTCATGGAATGGACGTTTTAAAATATCAAACCTAATGGGGCTAAACATGAGGGAGAAGGGGGTCTAGAAAAAGCAACCCCCCCTCCCCCCCCCCCTTAAGAAGAGTTCTTTATGGCAGGTTGGTGGGTCTAGTGGCAATGTACTGAAACTTAAGTCGGTGTCACACGAGAGCTTTTATAGTCAACATTCGATCATCAACATTTTTCTGGCAACGTTTCTGGAATATTTTGGACTGGTATCGGAAACTACACTGTTGACATTTTTCTACCAAAAAATGTACAATGTATTATCTTGAAGGGGGGGTGGGGGGTCCTAGGGGGTGTTATTGTAGCTTGATGGAGGTCTAGCGAAGTTAATATATATTGTAACATCCGTACCGACCGGATGTCATGTGGTCAGACCAACCTGTTGAACGTGACTTTACAATTACCTCGTGGCAACAACTCACCTTGCTTACGAAAGAGATAGAGAGAGAGAGAGAGAGAGAGGGAGAGAAACCAGCCAAGTTTGTGTGGACGTGGAGAGGCAAACTACCGGAAGTGACGGAACCAGCCCCCTTCTCCCTACTGCCCCAAACACTCACGGGGCCTCGTTCACCTGCTTCTCACCTGTAACTGGTCGACGTGTTTCCTGCCTTCTTACTGGTCCCGGCACCTGCTTCCTACCTCCTGATTGGTTAGCTAGGTCCAGGGAACGATATATAAGACGGGGATTTGATAATTCAAACTAGTAGATTTCTAGCTGGGGAACACGAGTAGTGTGTTGGGGAGACGAGACAGACTTCAAAGGCTTGTATATTATTATGTGTCAAGTTGCGTCCGGGAGCGACCTCTTACACGTTAGTTAGGGATTATTTGTGACTATTAATTAACCAGAGGTATGTCGAAAACATACACTCATTTTCTTTAAGATTTTGTGATTGGAGAAATAATTTTACTTTACTGTTTAATTTACTTGGAGAAATCATATATGTTTAATTTACTTGGAGAAATCATATGTGTTTAATTTACTTGGAGAAATCATATGTGTTTAATTTACTTTGAGAAATCATATATGTTTAATTTACTTTGAGAAATCATATATGTTTAATTTACTTGGAGAAATCATATATGTTTAATTTACTTGGAGAAATCATATATGTTTAATTTACTTGGAGAAATCATATATGTTTAATTTACTTGGAGAAATCATGTGTTTAATTTACTTTGAGAAATCATGTGTTTAATTTACTTTGAGAAATCATGTGTTTAATTTACTTGGAGAAATCATGTGTTTAATTTACTTGGAGAAATCATATGTGCTTAATTGACTTGGAGAAATCCTATATGTTTAATTTAATTGGAGAGATATATATTTTGAATTACTGTTAAATTTAATTGGAGGGTTAAATTTTGGTGATTAGAATTAATGTTTGATTCAGAGATGATTTGTGAGTGAATATTCTACTTTACATATTAACGATTAACTAACTTGATGTAAAGCTATTGTCATTCATAATTAAGGATTAAGCCTTGTATAAGTGAAATGCTTACCTGACTATTATTCTTTAATTTGTACTTTAGTGAAATCAGAACGTATGCCAAACGATCCTGAAACTCTATCATAACTTTCATTGCTTATTATTTTGATTAATTGTAAAATACCTTCTTTACGTTTATAAATATAATTCCCTTTTATATGTGACTTTATATTTCCTTACCATTTTTATTTAGTCAAATGTCTTTCAGTAATAAGAATAAATAAGATAAAATACTAAAGGAGAATAATAATAATAAACTAAGAATAACGAGATAACATGGAAAGAATAAAACATTATTTAAAGGGTTAACAAACTTAAATTAATTATATATAAAAGATCTTAATACTTTGCTGATAATCAATATTAATTGAGATATTCTAGTGTCTTAAAACCTTGCTTGCATACGAACTTTTGTATTCGTTATAAATAGCCTATTTCATATTAAACTTTAAATGTAACGTTTAACTAGTTTACTGATTAAATATAATTGAAGTGTATCAGAGTATAAAGGATAACTGTCCCAACAACTGAGGAAAAGCAAGTGACAACAGAACTAACTTTAATATTTTACGTTCTTTTTGGCCTTCAGCTGTTTTGCTACACTTACACCTTAACTGTTCTATCTTCATTTATTTAGTTAACCACTTCTAAATCAAGATACGTAACAATATATATATAGAGAGAGCGATAGAACAAAAAACAAGCACTATCCCCTTAAACTCCTCTGTACCAGCGACGTCTATTAAATCTTGGGACTCGGAATTTGAGGTTAAGGAAAGTGAGGTTTGAGGTAAGAGAAGAACAGGTTACCTCGAGTGAACACAAGGAGACAAAGATCTTCACACTTTTCAAGATAATCCGTATTAATTTGTGAAGAAATTATTATGTTCCCTCCACCAACCGACTTTACTCCTAAACTCAATTAATGAAATCAACAAATACATGTGGCAGTCCAGGGATTCGAACCTAGGATGCTCACACCGAAATTCAGTGCATTTATCCATTGCGCTACGAAGACAGTGTTTGTCAGATATTGTGTACGTGAGAAAGGTAATATAAAACACAAATGTAAATATAACATGTATAACTTATATAAATGTAATACATATATGATAAAATAAAACTATAAAATAAAATAATTTAATAACATAATATAATATAAATCAATAATTAATAAATTTAATAAATGTAATACATAAATAAATAAATACATTAAATAAAAGAATAAAGTCTATAATTATGAGAAGACGGTAAACTATAATTATTGCAACAACAGCTACACCTTCCAGAACAACAAATAAACAAATAAAATATAACAGAATTGGCAACAACACTATACTGTAGGTAGCACCAACGAACTTGACAATAATCTTGATCCCTGACCTCTCAGTAACTCAAAAGGGCCTAGAGCAAACGGGCTGTAAATATCCACACCTAATTCCTGGTGGACTCTTCCCAAATGATAGAAACGTCAGGCCCTATGCTCACACTATCCAGAGAGAGAGAGAGTGAGAGCGAGAGAGAGAGAGAGAGTGTGAGAGAGAGAGTATAGGGTTGTTGTGACGAGTTAGCAATGATACTGTTTACCATACTAGAGATTCACTTGTCTCAACAGGTAGATCTTGTTTACATTCAATTGTTTATATATTTCATAAGTATAAACAACCTAAATTAATATATCAGTGTGATCAGATTAATAAAAAAGATGATAGATATGAAGTTATACGATTAACAAGACAATATGTAATGAAGAGGTAGAGAGGAAGTGCGGAGGAATGTGAAAGAATGTGAGAGAGAGAGAGAGAGAGAGAGAGGGGGGAGAGGGAGTGAGAGTGAGTTTGATAGATAGATTGATAGAGAGAGAGACTGAGTTTGATAGATAGATATAGATAGATAGATAGAGAGAGAAAGAGATTTTGATAGAGATAGATAGGTAGAGAGATAGATAGATAGAGAGAGAGAGAGAGAAGGGAGGGAGAGGGAGTGAGAGTGAGTTTGATAGATATATTGATAGAGAGAGAGAGAGAGACTGAGTTTGATAGATAGATATAGATAGATAAATAGAGAGAGAAAGAGATTTTGATAGAGATAGATAGGTAGAGAGATAGATAGAGAGAGAGAGAGAGAAGGGGGGGAGAGGGAGAGTGAGAGGGAGTGAGAGTGAGTTTGATAGATATATTGATAGAGAGAGAGAGAGACTGAGTTTGATAGATAGATATAGATAGATAGATAGAGAGAGAAAGAGAGATTTTGATAGAGAGAGAGAGAGAGAGAGAGAGAGAGAAGACAGGTTTGAACAGCAAGAATGTAGTGATGGCGGTCAAGACAAAGACTTCACATTATAAATTAGGAAGCCAACAATAGAAAGTAATCTGTAATAAATATACACCACACACACACACACACACACACAATATATATATATATACAGTACTTGATACGGGATATATACATTAGAATTAATATCTTTGTTCCCCCCCCCCCCCCCTCCCCGGGATGGTGGTTCGTTGTTGCATTCAAATATCTCCTCAGAACGGCTCTATTCCAGTCTTGTCCTCATCTGCATACTATTCTCAAGGTATTTTGGACTTGCGGAGAACACAACGTTTTTCTTTCCTGCCATTGTATTTTTAAGTTGAAATTTTAACTCTGTTTTTTATTTATCTTCTTTCTCTACACACACGCGCAATATACATATATATACAGTATATATATACATATATATATATATATATATATATACTGTATAGTGTGTATATATATATATATATATATATATATATATATATATTTATCGATACACCCGAGGCCTTCATCTGATTAACCCCTTCAGTACCGGTGCCGTCCTTTTCTTTGATATTCTGGCTACCACTAATTGATTTTCTTCATACAAAGGAAGGAAAGGAGTACAAAGGAAATCGAGCAACAACAGATCTAGTGACCCACTTCTAGGCTGCTTGTCCTCCAAAACACTACTGAGGATCAAGTGTCCAAACCGTGGTTTAGAATGGGTAAGGGAACATTGGAAAGGGAACTACTGCCCTGGAACTAATGTCCGCGGCAGGAGGGAGAAGGGGGACCAGAAAAACGCCCCGTCTCCCCTTAATAACTCGCTTGTTGCAGCTCGTTGGAAAACACACAATATAGTATTATTCTTTTGCGTTCGCGTTCCCAGTGCAGCGTGTATTTTAAGGGCCGAAGTTTCCACTTGAGGGATTTTTTTCTTGACTCCTTTCTCCCTCTTGTATAGCCCCCATTGCTTTTCTATTTTTAAGACGTTCGCCCCATTATTTTGACGATTTTAAGAACTTTCGACCCATTTCTGTCAATTTTAAGACCTTTCGTGCCATTTAGGTGTCGATTTTATCCTGGCGAGCGATAGCGAGCCTGTAATTTAAGAGGAACCGGCCTTCAGCCGGGACATTTTTCTACCGAAAAATGTACAAATTTATCTTGAAAGGGGCTCACGCGGGTGTAATCTTAAGCTTGATGGATACCTAGAGACCAAACTAAAAACCTCCCCTTAATTTGAGTACTCTCTCTCTCCACTCTACACTCAGGAAAGATATAGAGTGACTGGAAAGAGTACAAGCTAGGGCTACAAAGCTTATTTCATCGCTTAGAAGAATGAGCTATGAGGACCAGTTGAGAGCTCTTGATCTTTTCCCGTTGGAGACACGCAGACTTCGAGGTCAGCTCATTGAAGTTTTTAAAATACTTAATGGGTTTGACAATGTGGATTATAGCAAAATGTTTAGACTCAATATGAATACAACACGCAACCATGGCTGGAAATTAGAATTGAAAAGGTTCAGCACATAGTATTTGTGGACACTTTTTCACATATAAGGTCTGTTCTACCTGGAACAAACTTCCCTCCGAAGTTGTAAACAGTTCTTCAGTAGAGCAGTTCAAGAAGAGAGTAGATAGTATTTTGCACACTCTGTAAAGAGTGTAGTGCACTAAACAGTCTCTCTCCTTCCACTTCCAGTATCTCCCAGGAATGGACCGCAAGGTCTCCAAGATACTAACTATTCCTTGTAACTCTCTCTCTATTTTTCTATCTCTCTATTTCTCTCTCTCTCTCTCTCTCTCTCTCTCTCTCTCTCTCTCTCTCTCTCTCTCTCTCTCTCTCTCTCTCTCTCTCTCTCTCTCTCTCTCTCTCTCTCTCTCTCTCTTTCTTTCTCTCTCTCTCTCTCTCTCTCTGCTAGTGTTTGTGTTAATGATACATGGCTCCTGACTGTCATGTTGGCTTAGTGCGCCCTTGGTCTCTCCGACATGAGGTAGTGTGTGTGTGTGTGGGTGTGCGCGCGCGTGGTGGTGGGAGGTAGGAGAGGGTGTGTGTGGGGGGGGGGGGGGAGGACAGTGTATGTATGTAGTGGGGGGAGGGTGTCAAGTGTGTGTGTGTGTGTGACTGTGAGAGAGTGTATGTGTTGGGAGGGGGAGGGAGGGGTACCTGTGTGTGTGTGTGTGTGTGTGCGTGCGTGAATGAACATAATAATAACCAAGACATAGAGGCAGAAGCAACACGTCCTGCAACACTGAAGGAGGTACGGTACGGCAACTGGCGTACCACGAAGCAGGTACCCCACATATAGTAATGTAATAACGATCTCTCTCTCCCCCCCACCCCCCTTCTCTCTCTCTCTCTCTCTCTCTCTCTCTCTCTCTCTTTCTTTTTTTTTCTTTTTTTTCTCTCTCTCTCTCTCTCTCTCTCTCTCTCTCTTTTTGTTTTTGTTTTTCTCTCTCTCTCTCTCTTTTTGTCACTCTCACGCTCTCTCTCTTTTTCTCTCTCTCTCTCTCTCTCTCAACCCAGACTACCACCACCAACAACAGCTCTCACAATGGTCAATTAAGGAGAGGTCTATGGGTATTTTTTCTGGACCTCCCCCCCCCCCTTTTTACCTCGTGTTTAGCCCCATTAGTTTTGATAATTTTAGACGTTCGGCCCATTAGTTTGGCGATATTAACACCTTTCGCCCCATTTCTTTATCAATAGAAAGACCTTTCGTGCCATTTACACGTCATATATTTTTCCTGGCAAGCGACAGCGAGCCTGTAATTTAGGAGGAATCGGCCTTCGCCCGTCACATTCCTCTACCGAAAAATGTACAAATTTATCTCGAAGGAGGGTGTTATGAGTATTTTCTAAAGCTTGATGGAGGTCTAGGAAGCAAACGAAAGACGTCCCCTTTAAAGGGGGATTTTTAGTGTGTTTCCTAGACTTCCATCAAGCTTGAAATTACACCCCCTTGACCCCCTTTCAAGATAAATTTGTACATTTTTCGGGAGAAAAAATTTCCCGGCCGAAGGCCGGTTCCTCTTAAATTACAGACTCGCTATCGCTCGCCAGGAAAAATTTTACACCTAAATGGGATGACAGGTCTTAAAAGTGACATAAATGGGGTGAAAGTTCTTAAAATCGCCAAACTAATGGGGCGAACGTCTTAAAATCTAAAAAAACAAGGGGCTAAACATGAGGGAGAAAGGGGTAAAGAAAATAATCCCTCAAGTGGAAATCTCCCCTTAATTAACTCTTTCAATGCGGGTGACCTCTTTTCTGTTTTATGCTAGCTATAATTATACCATTTTATGCAGCTTAGGAAGGATCTGCGGTAGCTACATCGATCAATTGATATAGTGTGTAGTCTTTTCATCCCTACAGGTCCTTCTTAAACTGGGAAAAATTGTCTAATAGTAGCCAATGTATAATCAAGAGAACCTCACCCGCCTTGAAAGGGTTAACCCCTTCTGACTACTATTAGACGATTTTATTCAGTTTAACCCTTTCACGCACATATGATGCAGAGGTTGCCAGATTAGCAATAAGAAATAGAGTTCTCTCACTCTTATAATTACCGGTACCTCTCCAAAATTAGTTTTCTGCCCACAGCTAACTCAAAGACAACTGCAGAGGTTGAAGTAACTAAACTAAAGGTTTCTAAATACCCCTGATGGTAACAAAGGCTTTAAAGTATCCCCAATAGGCTCAACACAGCTAACTTAAAGACAACTGCAGAGGTTGAAGTAACTAAACTAAAGGTTTCTAAATACCCCTGATGGTAACAAAGGCTTGAAAGTATCCCCAATAGGCTCAACACAGCTAACTCAAACACAACTGCAGAGGTTGAAGTAACTAAACTAAAGGTTTCTAAATACCCCTCATGGTAACAAAGGCTTTAAAGTATCCCTAATAGGCTCAACACAGCTAACTCAAAGACAACTGCACAGGTTGAAGTAACTAAACTAAAGGATTCTAAATACCCCTGATGGTAACAAAGGCTTTAAAGTATCCCCAATAGGCTCAACACAGCTAACTCAAAGACAACTGCAGAGGTTGAAGTAACTAAACTAAAGATTCCTAAATACCCCTGATGGTAACAAAGGCTTTAAAGTATCCCTAATAGGCTCAAAATCACGTCATATGTCGGAGAGGGTTAAAAAGGGCCCTCAGCAATCTACAGTCTTCGAACTATGGTATCTCATTTAACCCTTTTTTTACTCCCACAGGTCCATCTATTCTGCATATGATCGTCTCAATATAGCTAGAATAAAATTAAAAAGACGTCGCCGGTACATAAGGGGTTAAGACGGGCGTAAATGAGCAGTTTAGATAGGCAGTACAGTTGGGCGATTTTAACACCTTTCGTACCATTTCTCTGTCAATTTTAAGACCTTTCGTGCCATTTAGGTGTCGATTTTTTTCGTGGCGAGCAATAGCGAGCCTGTAATTTTAAGAGGAACCCGGCCGAAAAATGTACAAATGTATCTTGAAGGGGGGGGGGGGGGTCTAGGGGGTGTTTTGTTAAGCTTGATGGAGGTCTAGCGAGGAAACTACAAAATATATGAATGAATGAATGAAAAAAAAAAAAAAAAAAACCCACTCTCCTCTTAAGGGGAGATTTCGTGTTTTCTGGACCACCCTCACGTTTAGCTCCATTAGTTTTTCGATTTTAAGACCTTTTGTGCCATTTCGATTCAAAGACAGCGTTACCAATGTCTGCCATAGGTTAGCTTGAACAGACTATAAACCGTTGTCCCTTAAGGGGAGATTTCCACTTGAAGGGATTTGTTTCTGAACCCCTTTCTCCCTCATGTTTAGCCCCATTGCTTTTGAGATTTTAAGACGTTCGCCCCATTAGTTTGGCAATTTTAAGACCTTTCACCCAATTTATGTCACTTTTAAGACCTTTCGTCCCATTTAGGTGTCAATTTTTTCCTGGCGAGCGATAGCGAGCCTGCAATTTAAGAGGAATCGGCCTTCGGCCGGGACATTTTTTTACCGAAAAATGTACAAATTTATCTTGAAAGGGGGTCAAGGGGGTGTAATTTCAAGCTTGATGGAAGTCTAGGAAACACACTATAAAACCGTTGTCACTTAAGGGATCAGATAGTATGTATATTTTCATTATGTTTTTAAGTTTCCTCCCTAGACCTCCTTCAAGCTTAAAAAACACCCGCCCAAGACCCTCCTTCAAGATAAATTTGTAAATTTTTCGAGAGAAAAATGTCACGGCCAAAGGCCGATTTCTCTTAAATTACAGGCTCGCTATCGCTCGCCAGGAAAGAAATCGACACCTAAATTACAGAAAAAGTCTTAATGTTGACAAATAAATGTGGCGAAAGGTCTTACTATCACCACACTAATGGTCTTATAATCTGCTGAAAACCAATGGGGCTAAACATGAGGAAGAAGGGGGACTTGAAAAACGGCCTATCTCCCCTTAAGATGGTTCCTAGCCTGATGGTAGGGAACTGTTAAGATCTCTCTCTCTCTCTCTCTCTCTCTCTCTCTCTCTCTCTCTCTCTCTCTCTCTCTCTCTCTCTCTCTCTCTCTCTCTCTCTCCCTCTTCTTTCGAACGTCTCTTCTTCGTTTTCTCCTCTCTCTCTCTGCTCGTTTCTCCCTAGTCTCTCTATCTTCTCATTTCGCCTCACCCTTTCGTCCTTCTTGCTTCTTCTTTCTTCTTTCCTTCTTTCTTTTTCTATACCTTTCCTTTTCTATCGCATATGCCATCTACTAGAAGATTAAGTCCTACCACCTCGTTAGGATCGTAAGTGCCCTGTTGGCAAGTGAAATTCAAAAATCACATAAATCTTCCTCCAATCTCTCTCTCTCTCTATCTCTCTCTCTCTCACCCCCGTCAGTAATCCCCATCTTACCTTTTAACCTTAATGGGATGTCAGCCACAGATTGGAGAAACGTTAGAAACGTTAATAAGGTGTTAAGTGTTAACCCTTTGAAGATTATGACGCATTTTGATAGTTTATTGTGGCTATCGTTAGAAGATCATATACCGCTTACGAAGAATATGTGGGGTTTATATGGGTAAATACTATCTCACTTAAGGGGAAATTTCCACTTGAGGGAGTTTTTCTTGACTCCTTTCTCCCTCATGTTTAGCCACATTGCTAATTTTAAGACGTTCGCCCCATTATTTTGATGATTTTAAAGACTTTCACCAAAGGTTCTGTCAATTTTTAATGAACCTTTCGTGCAATTAGGTGTCCGAATTTATCCCTAGTGCGGATAGACGATAGCGAGCCTGTAATTTTAAGAGGACCGGCTTCAGGGGCCCAATAAAACCCCAAAGACAACTGAAAATTCGAGAAGAAACTAACCGGATACAAATTTTTATATTCTTGAAAGGAGCTCAAGGGGGTGTAATCTTAAGCTTGATGGAAATCTAGAGACCAAACTAAAAACCTCCCCTTAACCCTTTGACTGCCATGTTACCCTTCCTAATCGGAATAGTAAATAGTCAAAATAAACGATTCGATAATATATATCATCAATCAACATCCTGCACACTTTATATGAAACAAATATTCCCGGAATATAAAACCCCCCCGCTAGACCCACTTGGGGAGAGAGAGAGAGAGAGAGAGAGAGAGAGAGAGAGAGAGAGAGAGAGAGAGAGAGAGTCTTCAGTTGGATATTTTGGGAGGGAGGATCTTCATATGACCCCCCCCCCCCTCCTCCAAAGTTGTAAACAGTTCTTCAGTAGAGCAGTTCAAGAAGAGAGTAGATAGTATTTTGCACAGTCTGTAAAGAGTGTAGTGCACTAACAGTTTCTCTCCTTCCACTTCGAGACTTCGAGTATCTCCTCGGAATGGACTGCAAGGTCTCCGAGATGCTAACTAATCCTTGTAACTCTCTCTCTCTCTCTCTCTCTCTCTCTATCAATCTATCTATCTATCAAACTCACTCGCACTCTTTCACTCCCTCTCCCCTCTCTCTCTCTCTCTCTCTCTCTCTCTCTCTCTCTCTACTCTCTCTCTCTCTCTCTCTCTCTCTCTCTCTCTCTCTCTCTCTCTCTCTCGTGTGTATTTATGGAGGAACGGGCCAATATACAGGGTGTTTCAAAAATAGATGGCATAACTTCAGGACTATCTAAATAATGAAAATAGTTCCTATGAACATATGGCCGGAAACGCTTGGTTTCCGAGTTATAGGCTTTTAAAGCATGTGCTAACCAGAATACTTTTATCTCCCACAGGTTACGTCTTGCATCACAGGATTGTCTGGGTAGCGGTGCATGTTGAATGGACATGTACTCATGTCAGGAGAGAGCAGATATGCACTTCATGTATGGTTTGGCAAACGGTAATGCAGTACAGGCTCGTCGTCTGTACCAGGAAAGGTTCCCTCGAAAGGGCACTCGAAAACACTGTATTTGTCACATGTGGGAAATACCAATTATAAAGTTATTACTGTAGGAAATAAAGGCATTTTGGTTAGCACGTGTTTTAGATGCCTATTACTCGGAAACCACGCGTTTCCGGACATGTGCTCATAGGAACTATTTTCATTATTTAGATATAGGGAACACAGTCCTGAAGTTATGCCATCTATTTTTGAAACACCCTGTATATACCTTATTTACATGATACACCCCAAATATTGGATGGAAATATGGGGGAGGGGTGAAAATACTGCCGGTATATGGATATAAAAACAAGTGTGTGTGGGTGGGTGTGTGTGTGTGTGTGGGTGTGTGTGTGAGGTAGTGGTGTGTGTCTGTTTATAATATGGGGGAGGGGTGAAAATACTGCCGGTATATGGATATAAAAACAAGTGTGTGTGTGTGTGGGTGTGAGGTAGTGGTGTGTGTCTGTTTATAAGTCAGGTGATGAAGTGTGTGTGTGTGGGTGGGTGTGTGTGTGTGTGAGGTAGTGGTGTGTGTCTGTTTATAAGTCAGGTGATGAAGTGTGGGTGTGTGTGTGTGAGGTAGTGGTGTGTGTCTGTTTATAAGTCAGGTGATGAAGTGTGTGTGTGTGGGTGGGTGTGTGTGGGTGGGTGTGTGTGGGTGGGTGTGTCTGTGTGTGTGAGGTAGTGGTGTGTGTCTGTTTATAAGTCAGGTGATGAAGTGTGGGTGGGTGTGTGTGGGTGGGTGTGTCTGTGTGTGAGGTAGTGGTGTGTGTCTGTTTATAAGTCAGGTGATGAAGTGTGTGTGTGTGGGTGGGTGTGTGAGGTAGTGGTGTGTGTCTGTTTATAAGTCAGGTGATGTGCGTGTGTGCGTGGGTGTCTGTTTATAAGTCAGGTGATATGTGTGCGTGTGTATGTCTGTTTATAAGTCAGGTGATGTGTGTGTGTGGGTGTGTGTCTGTTTATAAGTCAGGTGATGTGTGTGTGTGAGGTAGTGGTGTGTGTCTGTTTATAAGTCAGGTGATGTGTGTGTGTGTGTGTGTGTGTGTCTGTTTATAAGTCAGGTGATGAGTGTGCGTGTGTGTGCGTCTGTTTGTAAGTCAGGATACGTAGTTGAGGCAAGGATCTATTTACCATTACTAATAAGTGTGTCCTGGTCGACCTTCATCCCTTACTTAACCCTATTAGGTGCAGGGCGGGACAATTTGGAGCCTCCCAGGTTTACTCCATTAGCTAGGAGATTTTAAGACGTTTCATCGCATTAGTTTGGCGAATATATGATGCTTTAACCCAATAAGGTGTCGATTTTTCCTGGGCGAGCGATAGCGAGCCCGCAATTTTGGAGAAACCGGCCTTTGGCCGGGACATTTTTCTACCGAAAAATGTACACATTTAGCTTGAAAGGGGTCTGGGGGACTTTTTTTTTTAGTTTGAAGGGGGTTTGGAGAGGCGTTTTTCCAATTCTAGCGGGTAAACTAAAAACACCTTGTTCGAAAATGGCTAAAACAATGAAAACCCTGGATAATAATGCAACCAAATACCATAATAACCCCCGAGACGTTGCACCAGATAGTGTTAACCCCTTCTGTACCGGCAACACCTTTTTAATAATTATAGTCTAGCTATATTCGGGTAATTTTATGCAGTTTAAGAAGGATCTGTGATAGTGAAAAGGGTTAAGTGAGATAGTTCGAAGCCTGTTCATTACTGCTGGAGGTCCTTCTTTAACTGAATAAACTCGCCCAATGCTAGCCACAACAACATTTAAAAGACGTCGCCGCCGGTACAGAAGGGTTTAAGGGGAGATCTCCACTTGAGGGATTTTTTTCTTGACCCCTTTCTCCCTCACGTTTAGCCCCATTGCTTTTGATATTATAAAACGTTCGCCCCATTAATTTAGCGATTTTAAGAACTTTCACCCCATATTAAGACCTTTCGTGCCATTCAGGTGTCAATTTTATCCTGGCGAGCGATAGCGAGCCTGTAATTTAAGAGGAACCGGCCTTTGGCCGGGACATTTTTCTACCGAAAAATGTACAAATTTATCTTGAAAGGGACTCAATGGGGTGTAATTTTAAGCTTGATGGAGGTCTAGGGAACAAACTAAATACCGGTACCTCCCCTTAACCCTCAAACCGCGGTGCCGTCATATGATGGGCGAGAGAATATTGGCCACCCCTGCGGTGCCCATCATATGACGGGTGCCATTTTAAGGACGTTATGAGCTCTGCGAGAGAGTCCGCTCGTTGGGAGGAAGACAGCTGGGCTTCGACCGGTTGGCACCAGCGCTGGGCCATCACTGGCACGTAGTATACCTCGACACAATCGCCCGTCCTAGCGAGACAAGGAAAAAACCTTGAAAATTACCTTATTTTAGGGTATTTTCACCTCCGGTTACACGATCGCTACAAGATAACCCGTGGTCGTACAAGGATGATTCAGGTGTCATTGGAAAGTTCTATTATCGCCCTTTCACGGATATTTAATTGTATTACGCTCTACCTCTTGTTTATGCATGAAAAATAGCATGGAATGAAGCTCGTTTTCGGTAAATATACCCGCCCAGCAGCACGGTAATGTCAACAAGCATGCCCGCTCTTAGGGAGTTTTGAGATTTTAAGGCTTTCGTTCCGTTAGTTTGGCGATTTTGAGACCTTTCACCTCATTTATTCGTCAATATTTAGACCTTTCGTGCCATTTAGGCGCCAATATTTTTCATGGCGAGCGATTGCGAGCCTGTAATTTTAGAAGGGACCGGCCTTTGGCCGAAAAATTTACAAATTTATCTTGAAAGGAGGTCTAGGAGTGTTTCTTTAAGTTTAATGGAGGTTAGCGTGGAAACTCAAAAATAAATGAATAAATACAAATATAGACCAAAAATATTAACCAAAAATATAGACCAAAAATATTGACCAAAAATATTGACCAAAAATATTGCCACTCTTTGGCAATATTCGTCCTATTAGTTTGATGACTATAATACTATTGTGTCGAATGTTGTTAAATGTTTATGTTTTAATAAAGTATATAATTATTTATTTACATATTTAATCATTAGGTTATGCAGTGTGCAGGTGGGTTGGGTCTTAGTACGTGATTAGATTTATATCCAGTATTCGATAAATGGATATCAAATCGTAGTCATGTAGGCCTACTTAAGGGGAGATGTCCACTTGAGGGATTTTTTCTGGATTCCTTTCTCCCTCATGTTTAGACCCATTGTTTTCCTAATGTTAAGACGTTCGCCCCATTATTTTGACGATTTTAAGAACTTTCAACCCATTTCTGTCAATTTTATGACCTTTCGTGCCATTTAGGTGTCGATTTTATCCTGGCGAGCGATAGCGAGCCTGTAATTTAAGAGGAACCGGCTTTCAGCCGGGATATTTTTCTACCGAAAAATGTACAAATTTATCTTGAAAGGGGCTAAAGGGGGTGTAATCTTAAGCTTGAAGGATATCTACGGACCAAACTAAAAACCTCCCCTTAACCTTTAACTGTCTTGGTGGTGTAATTCTTAGAGTGTTTAAGACCTGTGTGTGGTGACCCAGGTTCGAATCCCGGGAGGAGCACATGCTTTCATTAATGTCAGTGGTAAGAGTTGGTGTTGGGAGTGAAATTAATAAACCAGATTATTTTATATATTTTGTCGATTTATCATCCATATGAAAAATGTACAAATTTAGCCTGAAGGAGGATTTGTTTATTTTGTCTTTAGCTACAAGGGGGTCTTGAGGAACACACTAAAAAGACTTCAAGACAATAATAATGAACACAGAACCCCTCCCCCCCCACTAATGAACACAGAACCCCCCCCCACTAAATGAACACAGAACCCCCCCACTAAATGAACACAGAACCCCCCCCACTAAATGAACACAGAACCCCCCCACTAAATGAACACAGAACCCCCCCCACTAAATGAACACAGAACCCCCCCCCACTAAATGAACACAGAACTCTCCCCCACTAAATGAACACAGAACCCCCCCCCCCACTAAATGAACACAGAACCCCCCCCCCACACTAAATGAACACAGAAACCCCCCTCCACTAAATGAACACAGAACCCCCCCCCCACTAAATGAACACAGAACCCCCCCCACCACTAAATGAACACAGAACCCCCCCCCTAAATGAACACAGAAACCCCCCCCACTAAATGAACACAGAACCCCCCCCCACTAAATGAACACAGAACCCGCCCCCACTAAATGAACACAGAACCCGCCCCCCCCCCACTAAATGAACACAGAACCCCCCCACTAAATGAACACAGAACCCCCCCCCCCCCCCCCCCCCACACACTAAATCCCCAAAATGTATCCCCATAAATCGTAAATCCAATCCTCTGTAACTAAAAAAAAAAAGAGCTGGAGCAAATGGATTTTCTCTTGCTACACCTATTCCCTGGCTGACCCTTCCCAAATGGTAGACATATTAGGTGGATTACTCTAACCGTTTGTGAGTAATAGAGGTTAACACTATCTGGTGCAACGTCTTGGGGGTTATTATGGTATTTTCTTTAATTATTATTGGGGGTTTTAATAGTTGTTGCCATTTTCGAACAAAGTGTTTTTAGTTTACCCCGAGACTTGGTAAAACGCCTCTCCAAACCCCCTTCAAACTAAAATAACGTCCCCCAGACCCCCTTCAAGCTAAATGTGTACATTTTTCGGTAGAAAAATGTCCCGGCCAAAGGCCGCTTTCTCCCAAATTGCAGGCTCGCTATCGCTCGCCAAGGAAAAAATAGACACCTTATTGTGTTGAAGCATCATATATTCGCCAAACAAATGAGATGAAAAGTCTTACAATCTCCAAGCTAATGGAGTAAAACTAGGAGGATCCAAATTGGCCCGCCCTGCACCTAATAGGGTTAATGGAGTTTTGGCCTACTTATCTGGAACAGAGTATAGTGATAATTATGTTTATACCCTTTATAATAGACCGCGTTCTGGTTGACCTATATCTTGCTCCTCTGTTTGGCCACGATGTCAACTTTTTGGCTTCATTCTTAAACCCCTTCAGTACCGGTGACGTCCCTTTCATTATATTCTGGCAACTATTAGACGATGTGATTCATGTAAACCCATCCGTTCATGTAAACCCATCCGTTCATGTAAACCCATCCGTTCATGTAAAGCCATCCGTTCATGTAAAGCCATCCGTTCATGTAAAGCCATCCGTTCATGTAAAGCCATCCGTTCATGTAAAGCCATCCGTTCATGTAAAGCCATCCGTTCATGTAAAGCCATCCGTTCATGTAAAGCCATCCGTTCATGTAAAGCCATCCGTTCATGTAAAGCCATCCGTTCATGTAAACCCATCCGTTCATGTAAAGCCATCCGTTCATGTAAAGCCATCCGTTCATGTAAAGCCATCCGTTCATGTAAAGCCATCCGTTCATGTAAAGCCATCCGTTCATGTAAACCCATCTGTTCATGTAAACCCATCCGTTCATGTAAAGCCATCCGTTCATGTAAACCCATCCGTTCATGTAAAGCCATCCGTTCATGTAAAGCCATCCGTTCATGTAAAGCCATCCGTTCATGTAAAGCCATCCGTTCATGTAAAGCCATCCGTTCATGTAAACCCATCCGTTCATGTAAAGCCATCCGTTCATGTAAACCCATCCGTTCATGTAAAGCCATCCGTTCATGTAAACCCATCCGTTCATGTAAAGCCATCCGTTCATGTAAACCCATCCGTTCATGTAAAGCCATCCGTTCATGTAAAGCCATCCGTTCATGTAAAGCCATCCTTCATGTAAAGCCATCCGTTCATGTAAACCCATCCGTTCATGTAAAGCCATCCGTTCATGTAAACCCATCCGTTCATGTAAAGCCATCCGTTCATGTAAAGCCATCCGTTCATGTAAAGCCATCCGTTCATGTAAAGCCATCCGTTCATGTAAACCCATATGTTCATGTAAAGCCATCCGTTCATGTAAACCCATCCGTTCATGTAAAGCCATCCGTTCATGTAAAGCCATCCGTTCATGTAAACCCATCCGTTCATGTAAACCCATCCGTTCATATAAACCCATCCGTTCATATAAACCCATCCGTTCATATAAACCCATCCGTTCATATAAACCCATCCATTCATATAAACCCATCCGTTCATGTAAACCCATCCGTTCATATAAACCCATCCGTTCATATAAACCCATCCGTTCATATAAACCCATCCGTTCATATAAACCCATCCGTTCATATAAACCCATCCATTCATATAAACCCATCCATTCATTTAAACCCATCCGTTCATATAAACCCATCCGTTCATATAAACCCATCCGTTCATATAAACCCATCCGTTCATATAAACCCATCCATTCATATAAACCCATCCGTTCATATAAACCCATCCGTTCATATAAACCCATCCATTCATATAAACCCATCCATTCATATAAACCCATCCATTCATGTAAACCCATCCATTCATATAAACCCATCCATTCATATAAACCCATCCATTCATATAAACCTATCCGTTCATTTAAACCCATCCATTCATGTAAACCCCTCCGTTCATGTAAACCCATCCGTTCATATAAACCCATCCATTCATATAAACCCATCCATTCATATAAACCCATCCGTTCATATAAACCCATCCATTCATATAAACCCATCCATTCATATAAACCCATCCGTTCATGTAAACCATCCATTCATATAAACCCATCCGTTCATATAAACCCATCCATTCATATAAACCCATCCATTCATATAAACCCATCCGTTCATGTAAACCCATCCGTTCATATAAACCCATCCATTCATATAAACCCATCCGTTCATATAAACCCATCCATTCATATAAACCCATCCATTCATGTAAACCCATTCATTCATATAAACCCATCCGTTCATATAAACCCATCCATTCATATAAACCCATCCATTCATTTAAACCCATCCATTCATATAAACCCATCCATTCATATAAACCCATCCATTCATATAAACCCATCCATTCATTTAAACCCATCCATTCATGTAAACCCATCCATTCATATAAACCCATCCGTTCATATAAACCCATCCATTCATATAAACCCATCCATTCATATAAACCCATCCATTCATATAAACCCATCCATTCATATAAACCCATCCGTTCATATAAACCCATCCATTCATATAAACCCATCCATTCATGTAAACCCATCCATTCATATAAACCCATCCATTCATATAAACCCATCCATTCATATAAACCCATCCATTCATATAAACCCATCCATTCATGTAAACCCATCCGTTCATATAAACCCATCCATTCATATAAACCCATCCATTCATATAAACCCATCCATTCATATAAACCCATCCATTCATATAAACCCATCCATTCATACGCAGACGACTCAACCTTACACTACTCCATTAGTTTTTCAGAACGCCCCAGCCAGCAATCCCTCAACGACAAACGTAATGAAGCCATAGAACTCTTAAATTCTGATCTAAATACTATCTCCAATTGGGGCAGAGAAAACCTTGTTACCTTTAATGCTTCCAAAACACAATTTCTCCATCTATCTACCTGTAAGGAACTCCCAGCGGACTATCCCTTATTCTTCAACAATACAAAAATCAATGCTTCATCTTCTCTCAATATTCTTGGTGTCTCTTTTTCTTCTGCTCTCAGTTGGAAGGACCATATTACCAGTCTTGCTAAGACAGCCTCCCAGAAGCTGGGTGTGCTCAACCGCCTTAGGGGGTTCTTTTCCCCTGCACAGCTTCTTGCTCTGTACAGGGGCATAGTGCGTCCTTGTATTGAGTATTGTTCACATGTGTGGGGAGGTTCCTCTCACACCGCTCTCCTAGACAAAGTTGAAAGGAAGGCCTTTCGTATCATTAACTCCCGTCCACTCACCAACTCTCTGCAATCTCTCTCTCTCCGCCGCAATGTTGCATCTCTCTCGCTATTCTATCGCTACTATAATAATCAGTGTTCCTCAGAGCTTTCCCAGTGTATACCACCTCCTTTACGTAGGGCACGTGGTACCCGTCTTGCAACTCAATCCCACCCCTACTCTGTGCAACTCTCCAACCCAAGAGTGAAACGTTACTCTCAAACTTTCTTCTACTCAACAGCTGAGCACTGGAACTCTCTCCCAGAATCAGTCTTTCCCTCTTCCTATGACTTAAATTGCTTCAAACTCCGTGTGTCCAGGCATTTTGGCTCGAACGTCCCTTGATGTTGGCCCTGTCACTCTTTCAACTATGGGGCAGGCACTCGCTATAGGCAGTTCTGCCTTTTGTCTCCCTCAATCACATAGAAAAAAATAAAAATAAAAAAAAAGCTAAGGAAGGACGTCCACCCATTAAAAAGCTACATACTATCTCAATTTGTCTCTTTAGCTACCGGTACTATATACCCTTCTAAGCTACATCAAATTGTCTCCCTCCCTACCAGTCAACCAACTAACCTCCCTCACTCCCAACCTACCTACCTCCCTCCCAACCAACCAACCATCCACCCTCCCTACCAACCTACCTACCCTCCCTACCAACCAACCTCCATACCTCCCTCCCTACCAACCAACTTCCCTCCCTTCCTACCTACCTACCTCCCTCCCTCCCAACCAACCAACCAACCATCCACCCTCCATCCCAACCTACCTACCCTCCCTACCAACCAACCAACCAACCATCCACCCTCCCTACCAACCTACCTACCCTCCCTACCAACCAACCTCCATACCTCCCTCCCTACCAACCAACCTCCCTCCCTTCCTACCTACCTCCCTCCCTCCCAACCAACCAACCATCCACCCTCCATCCCAACCTACCTGCCCTACCAACCAACCTCCCTCCCTTCCTACCTACCAACCTCCCTCCCTTCCTACCTCCCAACCAACCAACCATCCACCCTCCATCCCAACCTACCTGCCCTACCAACCAACCTCCCTCCCTTCCTACCTACCAACCTCCCTCCCTCCCTCCGATTACTACTACTACTACGATCTAGCTACCACCAACCCTACCCACCTCAACTCCCTCCCTCCCTTCCTACCACCTACCAACCTCCCTCCCTCCTTCCCAACCAACCAACCAACTCACCTACCTACCAACCAACCAACCTCCCTCCCTCCCTCTCTTCCTACCACCTACCAACCTCCCTCCCTCCTTCCCAACCTACCTATCTCCCAACCAACCAACCAACTCACCTACCTACCAACCAACCTCCCTCCCTCCCTCCCGATCTACATTCCTTCTATTCCCCTTCTTTAACATCCATTCCTTCTAGTCTCCTTCTTTAATAATAATAATATAATAATCAAGTTTATTTCCACCGACAGTGGTTATTCTTCTTACATAGTATTTACAAATATAATTATATACAGTTGGGGGTTTAGTGTTTTCAAAGTAGTTACAATACTAATACATAATACATAATTTAGTGTTACATAATACATAATACATAATACATAATTTAGTGTTACATAATACATAATACATAATACATAATACATAATTTAGTGTTACATAATACATAATACATAATACATAATTTAGTGTTACATACAGTAGACATACAGTTGTTAGTTGTGTATTCAGACCAGGTGTGACGGACCACAATTCCTAAGCTGTAATTACAAATACACCAAGTAGGTCAGCTCAGATCTATGTAGATTAAGAGGGCAGATAAGCCTGTGGATTATTAGGTTAGCCCTTGCACCTGGCTCAGGGTAGGACACCTTCATATAGCCTATCTAAATACAGTAACGTTCTCTTTAATACAGTATTATATTTTTGCATAAGAAACATATCAGTGAATACAATTAAAATTAACATTTAAAGATCTGCTGTTTAACTAAGACATACCCGGTACTGGAGAGAGAGAGAGAGAGAGACAGAGAGAGAGAGAGAGAGAGAGAGAGAGAGATGACAGCGCGGGGGATTATGAGGGATTAAATTAGGGGTGTCTCTGGTGATGGCTGTCCCCCTGGTATCTGAAAGGGGTGTGGTCCCCCTGTAATAGGGGTGTCTCTGGTGATAGCTGTCCCCCCCTGGTATCTGAAAGGGGTGTGTCCCCCTGTAATAGGGGTGTCTCTGGTGATAGTTGTCCCCCTGGTATCTGAAAGGGGTGTGGTCCCCCTGTAATAGGGGTTTCTCTGGTGACAGCTGTCCCCCTGGTATCTGAAAGGGGTGTGGTCCCCCTGTAATAGGGGTGTCTCTGGTGACAGCTGTCCCCCTGGTATCTGAAAGGGATATTTCCGGGTGGATGGGACTCGATAGCCTTGGCGGGCAACCTATCTAGGGGAAAAAACCCTAAACAAATTACCGATGGGCGACACGCTAAGCGGTGCCACTTTCTCTAACAGATATAACAGATAACCGAATAACCTACATACCTCCCTCCCAACCTACTTACCTTTTTACCTTGCTACCAACCGACCTTGACCCTTAAGATTTATAGCCATTCATTTTCTCCTGCACCCGATAATTTTGCTGCCTCTTCTTTCAGTCATTCATTCATACTAACTCTCTCACTTTTACTCTCATTCATAAGCTGTATACTAACTCTCTAAAACTCTGACTCTCTCTTCTCATCTCATCTCTTCTTTTTTTCTCTTCTCTTCTCTTCTCTTCTTTTCTCTTCTCTTCTCTTCTCATCTCTTCTTTTTTCTCTTCTCTTCTCTTCTCTTCTCTTCTCTTCTCTTCTCTTCTCTTCTATCTCTAAACTAACTCTAACTCTCACGCAATCTTCTCTCTCTTCTCTCTCTCACTCTCTCTCTCACTCGCATCCTTTATTTAACCCCTTCACCACCATTACGTAATTTTCATCTTATTCTGGTGACCTTTAGACGAGTTTCCTCGGCTTATAATCTACCTCTACGACTCAAACGGGTAAATTGGATCTCAATAAACCCTCTTAATAACATAGGTCCTTCTTAAACTGCATAAAATCATCTAATGTTAGCCGGAATCAAAGGTAAAAGGCATCATGATGCTGAAGGGGTTAATCTGGTTTCACACAAGCGCTTTTTCCGGCAATGTGTTTGTTTTTCTGTCTGTAAGCAAGATATCTCACAAAGTTACAGACCGATTATCACGATAGTTTTGGGCAGATAGGATATACGACAAGGAAGAAGTGATTCCATTTAGGAGGAGGAGGTATGCGCTCTACTGACTGCCCTTATAGATAAAGTTATATAGGAAATCAGTTACTTAAAATATACTACTTTTATATGGAATTACCTGTTCGTCTGCTTGCTTCTGTCTGTCTGTCTGTCTGTCTCTTTAATTGTCTGTCTGTCTGTCTATCTGTATGTCTACCTACCTGTCTTCCTACGTACCGGTACCTACCTACATACCGGTACATACCTATCTGCATGACTCTCCCTTGTATGTGCCTGCCTGCCTCCCTCCCTCCCTACCTACCGGTACCTACCTACCTACATACCTACCTCTCTGCATGACTCTCTCTTGTCTGTGCCTGCCTCCCTGCCTACCTCTCTGTCTGCCTGCCTGCCTGCCTGCCTACCTGCCTGCCTACCTGCCTGCCTACCTACCTACCTACCAACCTCCCTACCTACCTAACCTCCCTGCCTGCCTTCCTGCATGACTCTTTCCTCCCTGCCTACCTGCCTGTCTACCTACCTACCTACCTACCTATCTACCAACCTCCCTACCTACCTACCTACCTACCAACCTCCCTGCCTGCCTTCCTGCATGACTCTTTCCTCCCTGCCTGCCTGCCTACCTGCCTGCCTACCTACCTACCTACCAACCTCCCTACCTACCTACCAACCTCCCTGCCTGCCTTCCTGCATGACTCTTTCCTGCCTGCCTGCCTGCCTCTCTGTCTGTCTGCCTCACCTGGGGTTGATGACCAGGTGCCTCATCAATTTATAGTCTCTCTCATACCCACCTACCTTGGTCCCTCCTACACACACACATACATACTTACATACACACACACATAGATACATACTGTACATACACACACACACACACACACACACTCACATACATACATACACACCCTCTCTCACTCTCTCTACATAGACTGTACAATATATACAGTATATAATATATATATACCGGTATATATATATATATATATACCGGTATATATATATATACCGGTATATATATATATATATATATATATATATATTATATATATATATATATATATATATATAAATATATACATATATATATATATATATATATATATATATATATATATATATATATATATATATATATATATATATTATACACACGTATGTACAGTATAACCTATAATGGTGCATAGGCATATATGATGGTATAATATAATCTCCAAAACTAATTATAATTCTGAAATTAATCCATGGAAAGTTGTCATCTAATATTTGTGATACCGGTACGTCTAGTAATTAATTAACCTTTATAGGGGATTAATATAAACACAATAATTTCCCTATGCCAGTTATTGGAGGTCGTCTGTAATTAAAATCGGTTTCATTTTTTCTGACGGAAAATTGAATCCCTTAAGGGGAGGTTTTTAGTTTGGTCTCTAGATATCCATCAAGCTTAAGATTACACCCCCTTGAGCCCCTTTCAAGATAAATGTGTACATTTTTCGGTAGAGAAATGTCCCGGCTGAAAGCCGGTTCCTCTTAAATTACAGGCTCGCTATCGCTCGCCAGGATAAAATCGACACCTAAATTGCACGAAAGGTCTTAAAATTGACAGAAATGGGTTGAAAGTTCTTAAAATCATCAAAATAATGGGGCGAACGTCTTAAAATTAGAAAAGCAATGGGGCTAAACATGAGGGAGAAAGGAGTCAAGAAAAAACTCCCTCAAGTGGAAATCTCCCCTGAACAGCGCATTTCTCGATACTTAACGGAAAAATATGAAACCACTACGTCTCTGCATCCTATTAACCCTCTCCGACATATGACGCAATTTTGAACCTATTAGGGATACTTTAAAGCCTTTGTTACCATCAGGGGTATTTGCAAACCTTTAGTTTAGTAACATCAACCTCTGCAGGGATATTAAGCCTTTGTTACCATCAGGGGTATTAGTTTAGTTACTTCAACCTCTGCAGTTGTGTTTGAGTTAGCTGTGTTGAGCCTATTGGGGATACTTTAAAGCCTTTGTTACCATCAGGGGTATTTAGAAACCTTTAGTTTAGTTACTTCAACCTCTGCAGTTGTCTTTGAGTTAGCTGTGTTGAGCCTATTGGGGATACTTTAAAGCCTTTGTTACCATCAGGGGTATTTAGAAACCTTTAGTTTAGTTACTTCAACCTCTGCAGTTGTCTTTGAGTTAGCTGTGTTGAGCCTATTAGGGATACTTTAAAGCCTTTGTTACCATCAGGGGGTATTTACAAACCTTTAGTTTAGTTACTTCAACCTCTGCAGTTGTCTTTGAGTTAGTTAGCTGTGGGCAGACAACTAATTTTGGAGAGGTAATTATAAGAGTGAGAGAACTCTATTTATTATTGCTAATCTGCCAACCTCTGCGTCATATGAGTCTGAAGGGGTTAAGACCAAGTTTATAGACTGATCACCATATTTCACGACACACAATCTTCAAAATATATTATAAATCTTGATGGGAACTTTGCAATTTACCGTCAATAGGTTGGAGCCCAAATATAGAATACTGAAAGGGACGGTTTTATGGTCCCCTTTCTTCCTCATGTTTAGCCCCATTAGTTTTGAGGTTTTATGACGTTCGGCCCATTAGTGTGGCGATTTTAACACCTTTCGCCCCATTTCTTTCTCAATATTAAAACCTTTCATGTTAGTATATAGGTGTAGATTGTTTTTCCTGGCGAACGATAGTGACCCTGTTATTTTGGAAGAACTAGCCTTCAGCCGGAACATTTGTCTACCGAAAAATGTACAAATTAATCTAGAAGAGGGATCTAATGGATGTTTTGTTTTAAGCTTGATGGAGGTCTAGGGAGGAAACTAATAAAATGTTATATAGATACATAAATGATCAAATTAATAAGCCCATCCCCCCTTAACCCTTTCACGCACATATGACGCAGAGGTTGCCAGATTAGCAATAAGAAATAGAGTTCTCTCACTCTTATAATTACCTCTCCAAAATTAGTTTTCTGCCCACAGCTAACTCAAAGACAACTGCAGAGGTTGAAGTAACTAAACTAAAGGTTTATAAATACCCCTGATGGTAACAAAGGCTTTAAAGTATCCCCAATAGGCTCACACAGCTAACTCAAAGACAACTGCAGAGGTTGAAGTAACTAAACTAAAGGTTTCTAAATACCCCTGATGGTAACAAAGGCTTTAAAGTATCCCCAATAGGCTCAACACAGCTAACTCAAAGACAACTGCAGAGGTTGAAGTAACTAAACTAAAGGTTTCTAAATACCCCTGATGGTAACAAAGGCTTTAAAGTATCCCCAATAGGCTCAACACAGCTAACTCAAAGACAACTGCAGAGGTTGAAGTAACTAAACTAAAGGTTTATAAATACCCCTGATGGTAACAAAGGCTTTAAAGTATCCCCAATAGGCTCAACACAGCTAACTCAAAGACAACTGCAGAGGTTGAAGTAACTAAACTAAAGGTTTCTAAATACCCCTGATAGTAACAAAGGCTTTAAAGTATCCCCAATAGGCTCAACACAGCTAACTCAAAGACAACTGCAGAGGTTGAAGTAACTAAACTAAAGGTTTCTAAATACCCCTGATGGTAAGAAAGACTTTAAAGTATCCCTAATAGGCTCAACATCGCGTCATATGTCGGAGAGGGTTAACAAATTAATGCAGTTATAGTGAATTCAAGCTATGAATAAAAACACCATCTGAGGAGGAGCACTTTATTGACAACGTTTCGCAGACAGCTACATCAGGCCAATAATTAACTACCGGGTACTTGCAAGGTTCGTTCTATAAGGAAGTTGGAGTTGTAGACATAGGTATTTAGCAGAATTACCAGCTAAATTACGGTCTAAGTACATTCATAAATACATAAAATCAAATTCAATATACTTTTTAACCATCATAAACCTATTAAAAAAAAAAAAAAAAAAAAATAAAAAAAAAAAATAATAATTTCTATTATATATCGATGTTTACAGCTCCAACTTCCTTATAGCCTGAAACTCGCAAGTGGTCAATTAACCTGGCAGATATTGGAACAACTTGAGATGGTTCGGCCATATGGAACGTATGGAAAGCGAGAGAATGACTAAGAGGGTGTACGAGAGCGAGGTGGAGGGACAGAGGAGGAGAGGTAGACCGAATATGTGGTGGAAGGATGGAGTGAGGAACTACATGAACGAAGGCGGTGCTGGTTGGGGGGAGGGGCGTCGACTGACTGGGGACAGAGGTGCATGGGGGCGGTTCGTTCGTGGCCACCCCTTCGGGGATCACGGCGTCAGGCAATAGATAGATAGATAGATATTGGTAACCCTGCCTTTTTGTATATTAAGGGGAGGTACCGTAGTGTATATGGTTTTTCTGGCCCCTCTTCTCCCTCGTGTTAAGCCCCATTAGTGTTGAGGTTTTATGACGTTCGGCTCATTAGTTTGGCGATTTTAAGACCTTTCGCCCCATTTCGTTGTCAATTTTAAGACCTTTCGCCCCATTTCTGTTGTCAATATTAAGACTTTTCGTGCTATTTAGGTGTCGGATTTGTTTTCCTGGCGAACGATACACACACACCTACACCTACACACACACACACAGACATACACAAATACACATATACACACACACCCACACACACCTACACACACACACCTACACACACACACACACAAACACAAGAACCACACACCCACACCCACAGACAGACCTACACACACACACACACCCACAGACAGACCTACACACACACACACAGACACACCTACACACACACAGAGACAGACCTACACACCTACACACACACACAGACAGACCTACACACCTACACACAGACAGACCTACACACCTACACACACACACAGACAGACCTACACACCTACACACCCACAGACAGACCTACACACACACCCACAGACAGACCTACACACCTACACACACACAGCTCTACGTGTGAACCTAGTTAGTAAGGAAGACCACGTAGGCTACACAAGACTGGCGACACTTATCACTCTATCTATCCCTGCCAAGTATCTACTGTATAATTATGTATCCATAAATATATCTATCTATCTATAATTATCTCCTGTGTACTTTATCTATCAGGGCCCAATCAATACATCTTTATATCACTCATTTATATCTAGAATATCACCCATTACTATTAATTACCGGTATCTATTTAACTCTCTCTCTCTCTCTCTCTCTCTCTCTCTCTCTCTCTCTCTCTCTCTCTCTCTCTCTCTCTCTCTCTCTCTCTCTATCTCCACATATATATATATATACATATATATATATATATATATATATATATATATATATATATATATATATATATATATATATATATATATATATATATATATATATATATATATATATATATATATATATAAAATAGAATTTGTATCTATCCATATCAATTACCTATGAAGTGATAAGAATACATTAACTTTGAATTCATGAATTAGGTGTATTTGTAAGTTAATTGGTGGGTTGGTGATAATATGAATTTCTCCCTCTCTCTCTCTCTCCCTCACCAAGACACACACACACAACTTTAGGGCCCGACTATACATTCTACCCACGGACTCCCTATTACTGCCTGACTCACATACCGAACACACACATATATATATACAACCTAGCTCCGGACCACCCACCTGTAGGGAGGATAGTTAATTATTAGTACAGTATATATGTGTTCATTTATTTACTTATCAACATATTATCTTGTTCTTTTACTTGTATTTTTATTGTTATTCTTATTTTTATTCTTACTTTT
>CM064504.1:73654752-73662252 GCA_032716605.1 Paralithodes platypus | reverse complement strand
CCCTCCGATCAACTCCTAGATAGCATGACCAGGATTCGAACCCACTCACTCCAGGTATATTCGGGAGAGTCGGGCACCGTATAACCACTCCTCCCTCAGATCAACTCCTAGATAGTTTACAGTCGGGTATATAAATACTTAAGGGGAGGCAGACCGTTTTTCTGGACCCCCTTCTCCCTAATGCTTAGCCCCACTAGTTTTGAGATTATAAGACGTTCGGGCCATTAGTTTGGCGATTTTAACACCCCATTTAGTTGTCAATTTTAAGACCTTTCGTGCCATTTAGGTGTCGATTTTTTTCTGGCGAGCGATAGCGAGCCTGCAATTTTAAGAGGAACCGGCCTTCGGCCGAGACATTTTTCTATCGAAAAATGTACAAATTTATCTTGAAGGGGGGTCTAGGGGGTGTTTTTCTAAGCTTGATTTAGGTCTAAGGAGGAAACTTTAAAATAATTAAATAGATAAATATATAGCCCTTAAACCAAGTACTACCCCCTTAAACCAAGTACTACCCCCCCTTAAACCAAGTACTACCCCCTTAAACCAAGTACTACCCCCCTTAAACCAAGTACTACCCCCCGTTAAACCAAGTACTACCCCCTTAAACCAAGTACTACCCCCCCCCCCCTTAAACCAAGTACTACCCCCTTAAACCAAGTACTACCCCCTTAAACCAAGTACTACCCCTTAAACCAAGTACTACCCACTTAAACCAAGTACTACCCCCCCCTTAAACCAAGTACTACCCCCTTAAACCAAGTACTACCCCCTTAAAGATGAACTCTCAGATAATGTACAGTCGGGTCATTAATCATTGAGGGCTTACATTGTGGTTGTGTTGCTAGGTTATACGGTACTATACATAAATACAGGAGTTACCCATATATTGCTACTTTAAGGGGGGATGGCCGTATTTATTTGCTACACACACACACACACACACACTACACACACACACACACTACACACACACACACACACACTACACACACACACACACACATATATACTGTTTAAAGTTTCCTCACAACACCTCCATCAAGCTTAAAAAAACAGCCCCCAAGACCCTCCTTCAAGATAAATTTGTACATTTTTCGATAGAAACATTTCCCGGTTCTCTTAAATTAGCAGGCTCGCTTTCGCTCGCCAGGAAAAAGTCGACACCTAAATGGCAAGTCAAACAGAGATGGACCACACTCCCTCAGATGAACTCTCAAGATAGTCTACAGTCCTGAAAAAAATAACTCGACTTACAGTGTGCTGGCTTAATAATCCAGAAAGGTTGATAGCCTCTCAAGTCCTATTTTAACTAATTATTGTGGTTGTTACGCTATAGGAAATTCAGGTGGGTCATGTATTGCTACTTTAAGGGGGGTGACCTGCTTTTTGTTATTTCTGTCCTTTTCTCTCTTTCTCTGGCTTGTATCCATTCGGCCCCATTCAGCCAACTATTTTAAGACGTTTATCCCCATCTAGGTGTCGATTTCTTCCTGGCGAGCGATAGCGAGCCAGCATTATATGAAGAAATCCGGCTTCGCCGGAGACATTTTTCTATCGAAAAATGTACAAATTTATCCTGCTGTCTAACAAAAATAAAAAATATGCTGGCTCGCTACCGCTCACCAGTAAGAAATTGACACCTGGATGGGGATAAACGTCTAAAACAGTAGGCTGAATGGGGCCAAATGGATACAAGCCAGAGAAAGATAGAAAAGGACAGAACAAAAACAAGTCACCCCCCCCCCCTTAAATGCATTATAATGACGTCTCCAAAATGGCGTCCCAAGCAAGAGGTAGTCGATCTCTGTGTGCCAGGGGTGGGTGTGAGATAGAGAGAGAGATAATGGTGTGTGTACGGTAGGTTGTCATATACGTACACACACTTACACACAGTCACAAACACACATACATACATACATATAGTCCCACCACATACACACCTTTACATAAATATGCACACAAACATACACACATATTAGACACACACACCATCATACAAACACACACACACACACAAACACACATAGTCACACACACACTTTCACATAAACATGCAGACAAACATACACACACACACACACACACACACACACACACACACACACACACACACACTAACCACCAGATACTATTTCTATACCGGTACCTCTTGACACCAACTAAATGACATCGTAAATTCGTCTCTGACAGGGATCTGCCTTGTGTGGGCCGATCGGCTTTTTGCAGAATCCCATTTTCTTATGTTCTTATGTTCTATTCTAATATAAACACTTCAGAAATACAAACTACAAATACAAATTACAAACATTATACAAAGAAATGCGAACAGCAAAAGACAAACAAACTGATCTTGGTTTATGACGTACCGGTAAGTTGATCATTAATTACCCCTGTATGACGTAAGTTGATCATTAATTACCCCCTTTATGACGTAAGTTGATCATTAATTACCCCCTTTATGACGTAAGTTGATCATTAATTACCCCCTATATGACGTAAGTTGATCATTAATTACCCCTTTATAACGTAAGTTGATCATTAATTACCCCTTTATAACGTAAGTTGATCATTAATTACCCCTTTATGACGTAAGTTGATCATTAATTACCCCCTTTATGACGTAAGTTGATCATTAATTACCCCCTATATGACGTAAGTTGATCATTAATTACCCCTTTATAACGTAAGTTGATCATTAATTACCCCTTTATGACGTAAGTTGATCATTAATTACCCCTTTAAAGACTTTCTGTTTGATGGATATTATCTGACGATTTTATTCAGAATAGGACGGTTCTCATCAGAATAGGACGGTTCTCATCAAGATGTATCAGTTGGAGAAATATGGTGTTAATTATATAAACTTGGTCTTAATTGGATGCAGAGACAGTAGTTTCATATTTTCACATTAAGTATCGAGAAATTAGCTACTAAGGGTTTGAATTTACCGTCAGATGAAATGAAACAGAGTATAGTAAAACAAATCATCAACTTACTGTAATTCATTAAAAAAAATATATATATATAATTCAGTGTTGAAATAATTAATACAATTTAAAACATATAAATAAATTAATATAATTATCAGCATCTGGTCCTTCAAAACACTGAATAATTAAATTAACACTTAGAAAAATAAATATAATAAAAAATGCTTTCCATCTTTTTTCTTTCACAAGAAGCCCACATTTTGATGAGCTTTATAAAATTACACCCGAGCCATGAGAGGATAAAGCCGGTATCACACGAGCGCTTTTTCCCTCAACATTTATACTCAACACTGAACTGGCAGCTTATGAGGTCAACATTTAAAACATTTCTGTCACCTAAATTCATCTACCATCAGTCTAGTTTCCGATACCAGTGCAAAATATTCCAGAAATGTTGCAAGAAAAATGTTGATCATCGAATGTTGACTATAAAAGCCCACAGTTTTGATGAGCTTTATAAAATTACACCCGAGTTATGAGAGGGTAAAACTGCGGGATTAATTTTGAGAAGGAACAAAATTGTAAGTATTCAGACTGAGACTATTAATTAGGATTTGCCATGTACGGTCGCGCTGATAAGTCATGTATCAGCTGTCCTTACGTTTGGCTTGCTCTGTGCTGTATTACTGTCTGTCAGATGTTGAATAGGATGGGTAATTGTAGGAACATGTTTGTATATTGCACTCGATATGAAGAAGTGAAGCTTTTATATTACTGATACCAATTATTGATCAAAACATACTTGGTGCTGAGACATCACTTATTAGCGCGACTGTATAATGAATCAAGGGAGACTGGGGTTCTCGCAGACAGGCTCCAGTCCTGACGTTATTCTTGACTTTCAGTGTGCTGGCTTAATAATCCAATAGGATTGATAGCCTCTGAAGTCCTATTTTAACTAACAATGAAGCAACTTGGTTGAGCCCAAGAACTTTCAGTCTTCTACTGTACTTCTCACTTCTCCGCTTGTTCTTCATCTGTCCAATTGCTCGTCTTTCCTACTTTACTCCAGCCATCTGGTCTGGGAATTATTAGGTTACCTCCACCAACCGACTTTACTCCTAAACTCAATTAATTAAATCAACAAATACATGTGGCAGTCCAGGGATTCGAACCTAGGATGCTCACACCGAAATTCAGTGCATTTATCCATTGCGCTACGAAGACAGGAAGGGACTGGATTTCACGCAGACAGGCTCCAGTCCTGACGTTATTCTTGACTTACAGTGTGCTGGCTTAATAGCCTCTGAAGTCCTATTTTAACATAAACAAAGGAATTTTATGAAACACTTGCAGAGGATAATAAATTAAATATATCATCAGTTATTACACCTCACTCACTCTCACTCTCTCTCTCTCACATACTCTCTCTCTCTCTCTCTCTCTCTCTCTCACACACACACTCACACATACTCTCTCTTTCTCACTCACTCTCACTCTCTCTCTCTCTCTCTCTCTCTCTCTCTCACTCTGTCAGTGTAGTAATCATGTTTGATCCGTTAGGCTCATTACTGCATAACATTGCTCTCTGATGGGACGATGGGAACACACATACTCTCCCTCTCACACACATATTCTCTCACTCACACACACATTCTCTCTCACTCTGTCAGTGTAGTAATCATGTTTGATCCGTTAGGCTCATTACTGCACAACATTGCTCTCTGATGGGACGATGGGAACACACATATTCTCTCTCACTCACACACACACACACACACACTCTCTCTCACACATACCCTTTCTCTCTCTCACACACATACACATACTCTCACTCTCACACATATACACACACTCTCTCTCTCTCTCTCTCTCTCTCACACACCATCACTTCTCGTTACCCAGACCGAATATTCTCGTTGATCTAATCCAAACCATCTCCACCATCCTATATCCTCTTATATAACTATACCTCTCTCTCTCTCTCTCTCTCTCAAGTTATCTATCTCTCATTCATTCTCACTCTTTCTCTCTCTGTCTCTATCTATCTATCTATATATATATATATATATATATATATATATATATATATATATATATATATATATATATATACTGTATATACAGTATATTTATCAAGTATATCTCACAAATACATGCGAGCTACCGTACTAAATGTGTTATACTCCCAGCCGAACTCGAACCATCGACAGTCAGGACGAGTGCCAATTCTTTAATCCACTACACCATGACGTGATAAACGATACTTAACCTTTTCCTTATTAATATCAAGGTCGAAGAAGCCATCGTAGTGTCTTAATGTACAGTACGGTCGCGCTAATAAGTCATGTCCCAGCTGTCATTACGTTTGGCTTGCTCAGTGCCGTATTAATGTCTGTCAGATGTTGAAGTCGGTGGGTAAGTGTAGGAACATGTTTGTATATTTCACTGGATATGAAGAAATGAAGCTTCGATATAACTGATACCAATTATTGATCAAAACATACTTCTTGGTGCCGAGCCATCACTTATTACCGCGACTGTACACTCGGATACCATAATGTCTAGCCCACTCGTAAATATTCGTGTACCTCAACTATTTATAATTATGGAAGTATATCCCTGCAAACGAATTTATAAATACCATTTTCTATACATCAACAACAAAACTATAATTATGCTATTTATTGAAAAGCAAGTTCTATCCATAAATTAAATCCACAGTTATAATAATTGCGTTAAGGACAGATTTCCACTTGAGGGATTTTTGTTTTTCTGGACTCCTTTCTCCCTCATGTTTAGCCCCATTGTTTGTTCTAATTTTAAGACGTTCGCCCCATTATGTTGACGATTTTAAGAACTTTCGACCCATGTCTGTCAATTTTAAGACCTTTCGTGCCATTTAGGTGTCGATTTTATCCTGGCGAGCGATAGCGAGCCTGTTATTTAAGAGGAACCGGCTCTCAGCCGGGACATTTTTCTACCGAAAAATGTACAAATTTATCTTGAAAGGGGCTCAAGGGGGTGTAATCTTAAGCTTGAAGGATATCTAGGGACCAAACTAAAAACCTCCCCTTATCCAAAACATAAAGGATCCACAAATTGTTAGGAGTTGGGTAGAGACTATGGTATCGTAGTGTACATATCTCCGCTGGTATTACGTTTTGATCACTGTGGGGTGTATTAAGGGGAGGTCTTTAGTTTGTTTCCTACTCCTCCAACAATCTTCAAATTTCACCCCCTTGACCCCCTTTCAAGATAAATTTGTACATTTTTCGGTAGAAAAATGTACCGGCCGAAGGCCGGTTACTCTTAAATTACAGGCTCGCTATCGCTCGCCAGGATAAAATCGACACCTAAATGACACGAAAGGTCTTAAAATTGACAGAATGGAGTGGAAATTCTTAAAATCACCAAACTAATGGGGTAAACGTCTTAAAATCTCAAAAGCAATGGGGCTAGAATTGAGAAAGAAAGGGGTCAAGAAAAAAGTCCCTCAAGTGGAAATCTCCCCTTAATGTCTGTCAGATGTTGAATAAGGCGTGTAAAGATAGGACCATGCTTGTATATCTCACTCGAAACGATGAAATAATGCTTAGATATAGTTGATACCAATTATTGATCGAAATATACTTGGTGCCTCGACATCACTTATTTGACCGACTGTACCATCACACTTGCTGCTATCCTACCATCAACCTTCATCGGTACTATCCACGGTACTATCCACGGTACCAGGTACTATCCCACACCACACGATAAATGATGCACCAATTATGCACCCTATCATTGTTATGCACCCTTCATAAGCTTCTCAACACACACACACACACACACACACACACACACACACACACACACACAGAAATATATTATCCAGGTGTGGTGTTGGAAATGTTGGCATATACCAAACTATGTAATAGGAAGGGAGGCTAGCTATTATCTATCTATCTATCTCTCTCTCTCTCTCTCTCTCTCTCTCTCTCTCTCTCTCTCTCTCTCTCTCTCTCTCTCTCTCTCTCTCTCTCTCTCTCTCTCTCTCTCTCTCTCCACACACAGCAACTTTAATGGACCCACAATATCAACCAGAATGGCTAACCAGAAAGAATTGTTTGCGTTCATTACCGGTACCCCTTTTCAAAACCATTAATGCCTAGAGAGATATTGAGCAATAAAATAGTGGTCAGTTTAATTTATTTTATTTTTTATTTAAAGGGAAAGGGGTCGTTTTTCTAGACCCCCCTTCTCCCTCGTGTTTGGCCCCATTAGTTTTGATATTTGAAGACGTTCGGCCCATTAGTTTGGCAACTGACTAACTAACTAACCAACTAACTAACCTACTAAACTGACTAACTAACTAACTAACCTACTAAACTGACTTACTAACTAACCAACTAACATACTAAACTAACTAACTAACTAACCAACTAACTAACCTACTAACATACTAAACTGATTAACTAACTAACTAACCAACTAACTAACCTACTAAACTGACTTACTAACTAACTAACTAACTAACCTACTAACATACTAAACTGGCTAACTAACTAACTAACTAACTAACCTA
>CM064504.1:73619752-73649752 GCA_032716605.1 Paralithodes platypus | reverse complement strand
CCGTACCCGGTACCGGTATATTTTGTCAAGCATACGAAACAACGAAAACACCGTGATCAAGTCGATTTCACGTATGTTTATAAATACTGGAATGAACATAGTAGCGTACCTTACCAACATAAATAATATTAATCTTCTCAGTAAATATTCAGTATCAAAATAAAATAATTTACGAGAGTCCACTTACCTGCAGCCATGAAAGATGCGCCCACACATTATTCATATGGAAATAATTTATGCAAACAGAAATTATGAAACCATCTCTCACTCTCTCTCTCTCTCACACACACACACACACACACACACAAACACACAGCAAATGACATCCCAATAGCAAAAACATAATAGCCTATAAAAACAATTTCCCATAGTACTCACCTCAACGATGGCTACCAGGGAAGTGGGCATGAGGGGCGGCTGGCTGAGGAAGGGCCCCGTGACAAGCCCGGGCGTGTGTGGGCGGGGGGGGGGGGGGGAGGGGTCCGGGGTGGGGAGAGGGGAAGGCAGGGGGGTGGGGAAGGGGGGACGGGGAGGGCTTGATGGTGGGTCGGTGGGTTCCGGTGGTGGAGGGCGGGCGGGTGAGGGAGGTACACTGGGCGGGTTTGCTGGTGAGGATGGGCGTGGGTACTGGGGTGGGTATGGGCGTAGGAGGGTAGGTTGCAGGTGCTGGGGTGGGTAAGGGGGTAGGTATGGGGGTGGGTATGGGCGTAGGAGGGTAGTGTGTAGGTGCTGGGGTGGGTATGGGCGTAGGAGGGTATTTTGAGGTACTAGTAGTGGATGTGGGTAGTGGGATGGGTAGGGGTGTGGGAGAGTAGGTTGTGGTACTCGTAGTGGATGCTGGGGTGGGTATTGGTGTAGGTATAGGGGTAGGTAAGGGTGTAGGAGGGTAGGTTGTGGTACTACTACTGGTGGAGGTGGTAGTGTCCTGTAAGGGTTGGCGGTGGAAGCAGGCCCCATCTGGTAGGTCATCATAGGTCACGCCTGTAAGGAGAAAAGACAATCATGTTAATACTTTGACTTTTTTATAAGCGACAATAAACAGATGAAGGAAAATCAAAGACAAAACAAAGAAAGGTCCATGTACAGTCGCGCTAATAAGTCATGTCCCAGCTGTCATTACGTTTGGCTTGCTCTGTGCTGTATTAATGTCTGTCAGATGTTGAATAGGGTGGATAAGTGTAGGAACATGTTAGTATATGTCACTCGATATGAAGAAATGAAGCTTAGATATTGCTGATACCAATTATTATTGATCACAGCATACTTGGTGCCGAGATATCACTTATTAGCGCGACTGTACCTAAAGGCATCCTCCACTCATAAAATATTTGTACCAATTGAATTTAACCCATAACGTGGAAAGAGCTGCGGGGAAGGGTAGACCTAAAAAGACGTGAGATAAAGTGTAATGCCCTCGCAAAAATCCCGCAACCCAAATACTGTACTAGCCTACCCGAGTTGACGTTTGGGATAGTGTAAAATAGTCGTTGATGGCGAAGTCTAAGAAACCCGCCACGTGGATCACCACGAGACTATCACTTGGTTCTTTCAAGGAGAACTAAGATTACTATCCTATTAACATCCGTGATAGCACAGTGGGTTAACGCGCGGACCTGGGGTGACCTACAGTCACGGAGTTACCTACTGAGGTCACTGACCAGGGTTCGAATCCCGCGCCAGGCATCTCAAAACCTGGGGAGTTTTCGGGAGGGTTTAATTCCCTTCGTATACGGTACGGTACCTAGCATAACAAAAAAGCTCTACAATCCTATATCAAATAATAAAAATTTGACTGCTGAGGTAGCCCACAATAGAGCTGCCTGGAATGCTGCATAGGAGATGGAACTTTAACCCAGGGACGTCCTTGTTATAATTTTCTGGCAACTACTAGACGATTATATTCAGCGTAGGATGGACCTCTAGCAATAATAAGGCTTCAAACTATCTCAAGCTACCGGTACCCCAGATCCTTCCTAAGCTGCATACTATCGTCTAAATATAGCTACAATACAATATAGCACACGTCGCTGGTACTCAAAGGGTTAAGGGGAGATCTCCACTTGAGGGATTTTTTGCTTGACCCCTTTCTCCCTCATGTTTAGCCCCATTGCTTTTGATATTATAAAACGTTTGCCCCATTAGTTTAGCGATTTTAAGAACTGTCACCCCATATTAAGACCTTTCGTGCAATTCAGGTGTCGATTTTATCCTGGCGAGCGATAGCGAGCCTGTAATTTAAGAGGAACCGGCCTTTGGCCGGAAAATTTTTCTACCGAAAAATGTACAAATTTATCTTGAAAGGGACTCAAGGGGGTGTAATTTTAAGCTTGATGGAGGTCTAGGGAACAAACTAAATACCGGTACCTCCCCTTAAGTTTATTTCTTGTGCATTAATCAGCCTTGTTAACCCTTTCAAGATCCGAACACGCATTTCTTTTCTGTGTTCTGGTTATTATTAGCCTAGACGACTTTATTCAGATTAGGAAGGGTAGGCTATATGGAAGTCAGAAAGAAGGTTAAGGGGACCTTTCCACTAGAGGGATTTTTTTCTGGACCCCTTTCTCCTTCATGTTTAGCCCCATTGCTTTTGAGAGTTTAACACGTTCGCCCCATTAGCTTGGCGATTTTAAGAACTTTCGCCCCATTTATGTTAATGGTAAGACCTTTCGTGCCATATACCGTACAGTACCGCTAGGTGTCAATCGTTTCCTGGCGAGCGATAGCGAGCCTGTAATTTAAGAGGAACCGGCCTTCGGCCTGGACATTTTTCTACCGAAAAATGTACAAATTTATCTTGAAAGGGGTCAAGGGGGTGTAATTTTAAGCTTGATGGAGGTCTAGGGAATAAACTGTATACCTCCCCTCAAGGGGGGTGACCTTTTTTTTCTCCTCTTCTCTCTTTCTCCGGCTTGTATCCATTCGGCCTCATTCAGCCAACTGTTTCAAGACATATATCCCCATCCAGGTGTCGATTTTTTCCTGGCGAGCGATAGCAAGCCAGCAATTTATGGAGAAATGGAATAATGTACAAATTTAGCCAGTTGTCTAACTCATTACCGGTATCCAAAATATGGTGGCTCGCTTTCGCTCGCCAGGTATAAATCTACTCCTGGATGGGGGGATAAACGTCTTAAAACAGTAGGCAGAATGGGGCCAAATGGATTTAACCCAGAGAGAGAACAAAGCAGGTCACCCCCCTTAACCCTCTCACGTTCTTGACGCAATTTTGAGCCTATTAGGGATACTTTAAAGCCTTTTTTATCATCAGGGGTATTTAGACACCTTTAATTTAGTTACTTCAACCTCTGCAGTTGTCTTTGAGTTAGCTGTGGGCAGAAAACTAATTTTGGAGAGGTAATTATATGAGTGAGAGAACTCTATTTATTATTGCTAATCTGGCAACCTCTGCGTCATAAAAACGTGAAAGGGTTAACTGAGACCTGTAGGCTTTACCCTTATTATTCGCAAACATCCTTCCTAAACTGTATAAAATCATCTAATGGTAGCCAGAAAGCTGCAGGGCGATCAAATAAAGAAAGATGCCGATACCAAAAAAAAAAAAAAAAAAAAAAAAAAAAATGTATCCTCCCCATTCATTTGACATACCGGAAGAGATGGAAAGGTAGACTTAGGTCGTTTCGCCCATAAGTATCATCACCCCTGGAGTACCGGTACAGTATTTTCGCCCACACCATGTTTCGCCCCATCAGTATTTTAGTCCTCAAGCATTTTCGCCACACAAATCTTTTCATTAACAAGATATTTCGCCTCATAAGTTTTGTTTTTGATCGTGTTTTTGTTTGTGTTTGTTTCGCCCATTCACAAGTTCATTCGCCCCACATTAAATTCGGTTAGGATGGATATTGGCTTAAAGGTGGGGGCTCATGGTTTGAGGTAAACATGGAATTATAATCGCCAAGCTGTACATAATTATTTTGCAAAATGCAATGTCACTGAAATAATTATTAACAATGGTATAAAGGATTTTGCGGATCGTCTTTTCCGGGCCTGTGACGTCATAGTGACGTCACACCAGTATCCTTATCCTAGAGTGGATGGTGGACTTATACTGATGTGACGTCACAGGCCCGGTATAGACGATCCACAAAATCCTTTATACCATTGTTAATAATTATTTCAGTGACATTGCATTTTGCAAAATAATTATGTACAGCTTGGCGATTATAATTCCATGTTTACCTCAAACCATGAGCCCCCACCTTTAAGGGGGGTGACCTGTTTTTGTTCTCTCCTTTTCTATCTTTTTCTGGCTTGTGTCCATTTGGCCCCATTCAGCCTACTGTTTTAAGACGTTTATCCCCATCCAGGTGTCAATTTTTTACTGGTGAGCGGTAGCGAGCCAGCATATTTTTTATTTTTGTTTGACAGCAGGCTAAATTTGTACATTTTTTGATAGAAAAATTTCTCCGGCGAAGCCGGATTTCTTCATATAATGCTGGCTCACTATCGCTCGCCAGGAAGAAATCGACACCTAGATGGGGATAAACATCTTAAAATAGTTGGCTGAATGGGGCCGAATGGATACAAGCCAGAGAAAGAGAAAAAAGGACAGAAATAACAAAAAGCAGGTCACCCCCCTTAAAGTAGGGTAGGTTTGGATAGGGTTAAAGTTAATGTTGATTTAATTCGTTTTAATTCATATTTGTATTCACCAACTCACCAATTAATTTACAAATAAACCTAACTTGTGAAATCAATGCAAGTAATGAATACATGTGGTACGCCAAGGACTCGAACCTAGGATACTCACACCGAAATTCCGCACACTATGCACTAGGCTATCAAGACAGTTAAATGTGATAGGTTGGGTTACGTTAGGTTGTTAGGTTGGGTTAAGTTAGGTTGGATTAAGTTAGGTTGGGTTAAGTTAATTTAAGTTAAGCTAGGTTAAGTTAAGTTAGGTTAAGCTATGGCTCAAGTGGGGTAGGTTGTGTTACGTTTCAGTTAAATTACGTTAGATTAAGATTAGGGAAAGATTAAGTAAAATTAGGCTAGGATAGTTAATGAGTTTTTATCCAGGCGAAGTGACAGGGGGTGAAAGAACTCGAGAACGAAAAGACCAGACACACCTAGAATACATGAATATAGTTGAATACAGCCACAGATGGGTAGTTCTCTCTCTCTCTCTCTCTCTCTCTCTCTCTCTCACAAACATGCATACACACACATATACACACACACACACCACTCACTCTCACACACAAACACTCACTCCCACTCACTCATTCTCTCTCTCTCTCTCTCTCTCTCTCTCTGTGTGTGTGTCAGTAAGGCGGACCATAACACATAACACATCAGAGGCTTACGTCACTACCCTAGACAATGCTGTAACTCAGATACGGAATGAGAGAGAGAGAGAGAGAGAGAGTGAATGTGTGTGTGTGTGTGTGTGTGTGTGTGTGTGTGTGTGTGAGAGAGAGAGAGAGAGACAGAGTGAATGTTTGTGTGTGTGTGTGTGTGTGTGTGAGAGAGAGAGAGATAGAGAGAGCGAGTAGAGTAGATAGATAGATAGATAGATAGATAATTATACAGACAGACAGATAAATAGATAGATAACCAAACAGACAGACAGGTAGATAGATCAATAGATACTTAGATAGACAGATATCAAATAGACAAATACACAGATAGATATTCAGCAAAACAGAAAAAGGTTCTCAGTCCCAAACTCAAGAAAATCCTATAAGACGAAAATGAATTGGACGACAAATGCCTGATCCCTGACACAGTTCATATGAGCCCAGACCAGATAGTGATGGAGGTGGTGGTTAGGGGGGGTGGGGGGGGGGGGGATTAGTGATGGTGGTGGTGGTGGTGGTGATAGTGGTAGTGGTGATAGTGATGGTGTTAATGGTGGTGATAGTGATGGAGGTGGTAGTGATGGTGGTGGTGGTGGTGGTGGTGGTGGTAGTAGTGGTGGTGATAGTGGGGGGGAGGGAGTTGATAGTGGTGGTGATGGTGGTGGTTTTAATGGTGGTGATAGTGATGGAGGTGGTAGTGGTGATAGTGGTAGTGGTGATAGTGGTGGTTTTAATGGTGGTGATGGAGGTGGTGATAGTGGTAGTGGTGATAGTGATGGTGCTAATGGTGGTGATAGTGATGGAGGTGGTAGTGGTGATAGTGGTAGTGGTGATAGTGGTGGTTTTAATGGTGGTGATAGTGATGGAGGTGGTAGTGGTGATAGTGGTAGTGGTGATAGTGATGGTGTTAATGGTGGTAATAGTGATGGAGGTGGTGGTTAGGGGGGTGTAGTGATGGGGATGATGGGGGTGGGGGGGGATTAGTGATGGTGGTGGTGGTGGTGGTGGTGGTGATAGGGGGGGGGGGGGGGGGGGGGCGGGGGGAGTTGATAGTGGTGTTTTTAATGGTGGTGATAGTGATGGATGTGGTAGTGGTGATAGTGACGGTGTTAATGGTGGTGATAGTGATGGAGGTGGTAGTGGTGATAGTAGTAGTGGTGATAGTGATGGTGTTAATGGTGGTGATAGTGATGGTGTTAATGGTGGTGATAGTGATGGTGTTAATGGTGGTGATAGTGATGGAGGTGGTAGTGGTGATAGTGGTAGTGGTGATAGTGATGGTGTTAATGGTGGTGATAGTGATGGAGGTGGTAGTGGTGATAGTGGTAGTGGTGATAGTGATGGTATTAATGGTGGTGATAGTGATGGAGGTGGTAGTGGTGATAGTGGTAGTGGTGATAGTGATGGTGTTAATGGTGGTGATAGTGATGGAGGTGGTAGTGGTGATAGTGGTTGTGGTGATAGTGATGGTGTTAATGGTGGTGATAGTGATGGTGTTACTGGTGGTGATAGTGATGGAGGTGGTAGTGGTGATAGTGGTAGTGGTGATAGTGGTAGTGGTGATAGTGATGGTGTTAATGGTGGTAATAGGGATGGAGGTGGTAGTGGTGATAGTGGTAGTGGTGATAGTGGTGGTTTTAATGGTGGTGATAGTGATGGAGGTGGTGATAGTGGTAGTGGTGATAGTGATGGTGCTAATGGTGGTGATAGTGATGGAGGTGGTAGTGGTGATAGTGGTAGTGGTGATAGTGGTGGTTTTAATGGTGGTGATAGTGATGGAGGTGGTAGTGGTGATAGTGGTAGTGGTGATAGTGATGGTGTTAATGGTGGTAATAGTGATGGAGGTGGTGGTTAGGGGGGTGTAGTGATGGGGATGATGGGGGTGGTGGGGGGGGATTAGTGATGGTGGTGGTGGTGGTGGTGGTGGTGATAGGGGGGGGGGGGGGGGCGGGGGGAGTTGATAGTGGTGTTTTTAATGGTGGTGATAGTGATGGATGTGGTAGTGGTGATAGTGACGGTGTTAATGGTGGTGATAGTGATGGAGGTGGTAGTGGTGATAGTAGTAGTGGTGATAGTGATGGTGTTAATGGTGGTGATAGTGATGGTGGTGATAGTGATGGTGTTAATGGTGGTGATAGTGATGGAGGTGGTAGTGGTGATAGTGGTAGTGGTGATAGTGATGGTGTTAATGGTGGTGATAGTGATGGAGGTGGTAGTGGTGATAGTGGTAGTGGTGATAGTGATGGTATTAATGGTGGTGATAGTGATGGAGGTGGTAGTGGTGATAGTGGTAGTGGTGATAGTGATGGTGTTAATGGTGGTGATAGTGATGGAGGTGGTAGTGGTGATAGTGGTTGTGGTGATAGTGATGGTGTTAATGGTGGTGATAGTGATGGTGTTACTGGTGGTGATAGTGATGGAGGTGGTAGTGGTGATAGTGGTAGTGGTGATAGTGGTAGTGGTGATAGTGATGGTGTTAATGGTGGTAATAGGGATGGAGGTGGTAGTGGTGATAGTGGTAGTGGTGATAGTGATGGAGGTGGTAGTGGTGATAGTGGTAGTGGTGATAGAAGAGGAGAGCAAGCTATTGCAGGTACCGGTATACATGAACATTCCAAGTACTTCTTTTCATACGCCAAACAAAAGGCTAAGACCACATCAAACATCGGCCCACTAAGTAAAGATGATGGGTCATTCACAGGGGACAAAAAGGAAATGAGCGAATTCTTACGTTTGCAGTATGAAACAGCCTCCAGTGAGCCTGACGAAACAAAAGTCATCAGAGACCAAAATTACTGTTTTCATGACTAACCTTCCCACGGAAACCCCAGGATTCTGGATATGAATTTCGGGCCAAAAGACATAGCAGAAACCATCGCCATAAAGGCCATACTACTCGGCACCAGGCCCTGACTCATGGAATTTGATCCTAATAAAGATTCCTAAGTAAGGAAACCCTCTCAAAACCCTTGGCTATTATGTGGAGATGGAGTCCAGACACTGGAGAAATACCGGATAGCTTAAAATACGCAATAATTGGCCCATTGCATAAAAGAGAGAGTAAAACACTACCAAAAACTATCGCTTGGTAGCTCTGACTTCCCACATCGAATACAATTTTCGAGCGAGTCCTGCGAGGCAAAATCTCAACATTTATGGACAAAAATAACTATACCGGTACAACACCCGTCAACGGTGACCGGTCAACTCAACCAGTAGACCATTTCAACCAGTAGCTCTCAACCAGTACCAAATTAACCAATACGGTTAGGTTAGGTTAGGTTAGTACCGGTACCGTACTATATTTTGGCACTGGTTTGGTTGGTCTGGGTTAATTTGTCACTGGTTGAGAGCTACTGGTTGAGATGACATGGAACCCCAGGCAACATGGGTTCAGAGCAGGAAGATCATGTCTCTCACAACTGTTGGCACATTACGAACAAATTCTTAAATCCTAGAAGAAAAGAAAAATGTGGATGTCATCTACACCAATTTTGCTAAAGCATTTGATAAATGTGATCATGGTATAATCGCACACAAACTTAAAGCAAAAGGGATAACAGGTAAAATTGGAAGGTGGATATACAACTTCCTCGTGAACCGAAAACAATCAGTAGCAGTAAATCAAGTCACAACTGAGCCTTCGGATTCCAAAAGCTCAGTTCCCCAAGGAGCAGTGCTAGCGCCCCTTCTTTTCCTCATGCTAATCAACGACATAGATGCCAACACAAGACACAGTACAGCATCCTCCGTTGCTGATGATACACAACTAAGTATGATAGTAAAGACACATAAGAGAGAGAGAAAGAGAGTGAGAGTGAGAGAGAGAGAGAGCGAGATTATAGTTACCGTACATTAAAAGCTCTGAATAATGAACTGAAGACAAGCAGTGATAAGAAGGTCACGGGTCACGCTCACAATAGGGTTTATATACGTACATACACACTTACGCACATATACGCACACGAACACAAACACACACGAACATACATTCACACACATACACACACGAAAATACACTCACGCACACGAACATAAACTCACGCACACATACACACAATAACACAGGAACATACACCCATACACTCACGAACACATACAAACACGAACATACACTCACGAACACACGAACATGCACTCACAAACGAACACACGCTCTTGCACATACGCACGCATAAACATGGAGAGAGAGAGAGAGAGAGAGAGAGAGAGAGAGAGAGTAGCAGTAACTGGATTAGGTAGACAATGTCCCAAGTGAGGTGTTGGCTGTGTATCTCTATATCAATACTCAATGGTGTGTGTGTGTGTGTGTGTGTGTGTGTGTGTGTGTTTGGTTGGGTTAAGATAGATAGTTTTATTTTGGCTTAACAATCGAAAAATGTGGCTGTAAGAATGCATAATTAACGTTAGTACCGATAAACACACCACCGCTTGGGTGTATGTGTGTGTGTGTGTGTGTGTGTGTGTGTGTGTGTGTGTGTGTGTGCGTCTAATACATCGATACATACAACAGTACAACTCACTAATTTAAGGGGAGGTTTTTAGTTGATTCCCTAGACTTCCATCAAGCTTAAAATTACTCCCCCTAGACCCCCTTTCAAGATAAATTTGTACATTTTTCGGTAGAAAAATGTCCCGGCTGAAAGCCGGTGCCCCTTAAGTTACAGGCTCGCTATCGCTCGCCAGGAAAAAATCGACACCTAAATGGCACGAATGGTCTTAAAATTGACAGAAATGGGGCGAGGGTTCTTAAAATCGCCAAACTAATGGGGCAAGCGTCTTTAAACCTCACAAGCAATGGGGCTAAACATGAGGGAGAAAGAGGTTCAGAAAAAAATCCTCCAGGTGGAAATCTCCCCTTAATTTGGAGATCAATATTTTTACCATTCTTAATTACAAGGCGTGTCATTTTGTTCAGGGCACGTAATATGTTAATCAGCACGCACACGCATACACAGACACCCAAACACACACACACATGGATTACTGTTCACCTCTGTGGGGTGGAAGTGGAGTGGTTGCATTGAGGCAGTTGGACAAAATTCAAAATAAAGCTATTAGATTAATCAATAACCCTGCAATCACACAGGACCTTCCTACATTATCCATACGAAGAAACGTTGCATCCCTTGCATTATTCTACAGATATTTTCACAGCAATTGTTCCGAGGAACTTGCTTCAATTGTGCCGCCTCTCCACATCTTTCCCCGTAGAACTAGGGCAGCTGAGAGCGCCCATGAATTTACACTTTCTCCTCCACAATGCAGAACTTCTGCATATCAGAATTCATTTATCCCCAGAGCTACTACTCTTTGGAATTCACTTCCCTCGAATTGCTTTCCACAAACTTACAATCTACAAATGTTTAAATCCAGTTATTACAAACATTTTATGAATGGAGGATGCCTTTAGGCACATGGACCTTTTTGTTTTATCTGTGTTTTTCCTTCCTCCGTTCATTGTCTCTTAAAAAAAAAAAAAAAAAAAAAAAAAACACACACACACACACACACAGACGCACACACACACACACACACAGACGCACACACACACACACACACAGACGCACACAGAAACACACATTCATACTCACACACACTCACAAACACACATTCATACTCACACAACACAACCACTCACACATACTCATAGGCTACGTACACAAACACACATTCATACTCACACACACTCATACGTACACACACACACACACACACATTCATACTCACACACACTCATACGTACACACATACACATACACACACACACACACATTCATATATACACATACACACACTCATACGTACACACATACACACATATTCATACTCACACACTCATATGTACACGCATAGACACACACACACACATACTCATACATACACACATACACACAAACACATTCATATTCACACACATACACTCATACATACACACACCCTCATCACTGACAATCAGAACTGGGCCGATATACCTCACAGGATTTGAGCAAACACGATCTATTGTACACATACACCCACACACACACACACTCACACTCTTTCTTACTCTCTCACACACATACATACTCACATATACATGCACACACCTACAACACATAATCACACATACACACACACACACACTCACACTCTCTCACACACATACATACTCACATATACATGCACACAACTACAACACATAATCACACACACACACACACACACACACATATATTATCTCTCACACACACACAAGCACAACACATATTAACATACACACACACACACTCATACACAGCCTACACACAGTCACACACACACACACACACAACAACAACACACACACACACACACACACAGTCAGCTACACTTCACCTGAGGTGTAAACCCTTAATTCTGAAGGCTAGGAGGCAGAAATGAGGCTGAGAGAGAGAGAGAGAGAGAGAGAGAGAGAGAGAGAGAGAGAGAGAGAGGGGGGGGGAGTCAAAGGAAGGTGTTTATTTTTCACTAATAAAACATAGCACTTACCCCCGTATTATTTTTCACTAATAAAACATAGCACTTACCCCCGTATTATTTTTCACTAATAAAACATAGCACTTACCCCCGTATTATTTTTCACTAATAAAACATAGCACTTACCCCCGTATTATTTTTCACTAATAAAACATAGCACTTACCCCCGTATTATTTTTAGACCCACACTTAACCCCTTCAGCACGATGATGTAGTTTTCATCATTTTCTGGTTACCATTAGACGGTTTTCTTAGCGTTTAATCTACGTCTAGGACTCAAAGGGGTAAATACAATCTCGATAAACCCTGGAATATCGAGGTCCTTCTTTGACTATATAAAATCGTCTAATTTTAGCCAGAATCAAAGATAAATAGGCGTCATCGTGGTGAAGGGGTTAAGTGCTTCCTTAAGGGGAGGTATTTACTTTTTTCCCTAGACCTCCATCAAGCTTAAAATGATACCCCCTTGAGTCCATTTCAAGATAAATGTGTACATTTTTCGGTAGAAAAATGTCCCGGCCATAGGCCGGTTCCTCTTAAATTACAGGCTCGCTATCGCTCGCCAGGATAAAATCGACACCTGAATGGCACGAAAGGTCTTAATATGGGGTGAAAGTTCTTAAAATCGCTAAATTAATGGGGCGAACGTTTTATAATATCAAAAGCAATGGGGCTAAATATGAGGGAGAAAGGGGTCAAGAAAAAAATCCCTCAAGTGGAGATCTCCCCTTAACCCTTAACCGAACGAGTGCTAATTCGTGATAAAGGGCTTACTATCATTCAGTTTCATAAAGATCACTATTTGTTTCAGTTTATTTCGTACATGAAGGGTTCAAAATACAGAAAATAGAGTTGTGGGGGCAAGCAGAGGGTTAGGGAGATGATTATATTAACCCTCTCCGATATATGACGCGATTTTGAGCCTATTAGGGATACTTTAAAACCTTTGTTACCATCAGGGGTATTTAGAAACCTTTAGTTTAGTTACTTCAACCTCTGCAGTTGTCTTTGAGTTAGCTGTGTTGAGTACTTCAACCTCTGCAGTTGTCTTTGAGTTAGCTGTGTTGAGCCTATTAGGGATACTTTAAAGCCTTTGTTACCATCAGGGGTACCGGTATTTAGAAACCTTTAGTTTAGTTACTTCAACCTCTGCAGTTGTCTTTGAGTTAGCTGTGGGCAGAAAACTAATTTTGGAGAGGTAATTATAAGAGTGAGAGAACTCTATTTCTTATTGCTAATCTGGCAACCTCTGCGTCATATGAGTCTGAAGGGGTTAACAAATTAGAGTTATGAATTTGATGCACAATATGTGATGCTACCGGTACTATCCCTTAGAGGCTTAGAGGCTTAGAAAGTCCTTGCATGACAGTGTGATAATCCCGACATTGACTTACGGGAGCGAAGCATGGACGTTGGTGAAGAGACTCACACCAAGAGTGAGAGGGGTGGAATGAGTTACGGTACTTGAGAAGTGCGTGCGGAGTTACATGGAGGGATAGACAGACGAATGAGGAAGTATGAGAGAGGTGTGGTGTGGATGTAGATGTGCTGGAAGTGTGAAAAGGAACACCTTGAGATGGTTCGGCCATGTGGAACGTATGGGAAGCGAGAGAATTACTTCTTAGAGTACGGTACGAGAGTGAGGTGGAAGGACAGAGAGGGAGAGGTAGACCGTGTGAGAGGTGGAAGGATGGAGATAAGAAGTATATGCGTGAAAGCGATGCTGGATGGGAGGAGGGACGACAACTGACTGGGGACAGAGGTGCATGGGGGCGTTTCGTTCGTGGCCACCCCTTGGGGGATCACGGCGTCCGGCAATAGATAGATAGATAGATCCCTTATAGAGTTTTCTGACATATATGGGATTAGGTTAAAATAGATTTTAGGAACATGATGAAAGGTTGGGAGCAAAACATTTGAGGAAAAGCTTGAAGAGGAAAGATATTTAAAGATATATTCTGAATTCTGAAAAGCAAGGACGATTAACGATGATTGGAGAGAGAGAGAGAGAGAGAGAGAGAGAGAGAGAGAGAGAGAGAGAGAGAGAGAGAGAGAGAGAGAGAGGAGACGACAAAATCAGCTGGGAGTTTGGAATAGGAATAATATATAGTATATATTTATAGCTTATATGAAAACCCTGCACCAAACTGATCACTTACGAGTTTGAGGCTTTAATTAAGAGGAGATGGGTAGTTCTTCTGGTCCCCCTTCTCCCTCGTGTTTAGTCCCATTAATTAGTTTTCAGATTTCATGACGTCCGGCCCATTAGTTTGGAGATTTTAAGACCTTTCACGCCATTTCGTTGTCAATATTAAGACCTTTCGTGCAATTTAGGTACCGGTATCGGGTTTTTTCCTGGCTTGTAATTTTGGAAGAATCAGCCTTCGGCCAGAAGGAAGGAAGGAAGAAAGGAAGGGAGGAAGGGAAGAGGGAGGGAATGGAAGGAAGGAAGGAAGGCACGTCCAGTCAACTGATCTGCAGGAAATGATCGAGATGACCAAATAAAGAATTGATCCTCTGTAGAAGGGTCAGAAGGAAGGAAGGAAGGAGAGAAGGAAGAAGGGAAAAAGGAATGAAGGAAGGAAAGAAGGGAAGAGGGAAGGAAGGAAGGAAGGGAAGAGGGAAGGAAGGAAGGAAGGGAAGAGGGAAGGAAGGAAGGCATGGAAGAGGGAAGAAAGGAAGGCATGGAAGAGGGAAGGAAGGAAGGAAGGAAGGAAGGGAAGAAGGAAGGAAGGAAGGAAAGGAAGAGAGGAGGAAGGAAGGCAGGGAAGAGGGAAGGAAGGAAGGAAGGAAGGGAAGAGAGAAGGAAGGAAGGCAGGGAAGAGGGAAGGAAGGAAGGAAGGAAGGAAGGAAGGAAGGGAAGAGGGAAGGAAGGAAGGAAGAAAGAAAAGAAGGAAGGAAGGAAGGAAAAAAAGAAGGAAGGAAGGAAGGAAGGCAGGGAAGAAGGAAGGAAGGAATGAAGGGAAGAAAGAAGGAAGGAAGGAGAAAAAGAAGAAAGGCAGGAAAGAAGGAAGGAAGGAAGGAAGTAAGAAAGGAAGGAAGAGATGTAGGAAGCAAGAAATGAAGAAAGGAAGGAAGGAAGGAAGGAAGGCAGGTCCAGTCAGCTGATCTGCAGGTAATGATCGAGATGACCAAATCAAGAACTGATCCTCTGCTGAAGGGTCGGTGGTAGGGGGGGGGGGGGGGGGAATTGCGACCGAGTTATTTTATTCCACTCCAGATGGGGCACCTAAATACTTCTTCTTCTTCTTCTTCTTGCTTTCATTTTTTTAATGCAAGATAATTATGTGTGATTTTCTTTACTGTGAACGAAAAAAGGTACCGCTCTTAAAATGTGTCAAAACAAATTAGGCTAAACATGAGGGAAAAGGGGATCCTGCAAAGAAAATATCTCTAACCCTCTCCGACATATAACGCGATTTTGAGCCTATTGGCCATTCTATTAGGGATACTTTAAAGCCTTTGTTACCATCAGGGGTATTTAGAAACCTTTAGTTTAGTTACTTCAACCTCTGCACTTGTCTTTGAGTTAGCTGTGCTGAGCCTATTGGGGATACTTTAAAGCCTTTGTTACCATCAGGGGTATTTAGAAACCTTTAGTTCAGTTACTTCAACCTCTGCAGTTGTCTTTGAGTTAGCTGTGTTGAGCCTATTGGGGATACTTTAAAGCCTTTGTTACCATCAGGGGTATTTAGAAACCTTTAGTTTAGTTACTTCAACCTGTGCAGTTGTCTTTGAGTTAGCTGTGTTGAGCCTATTGGGAATGCTTTAAAGCCTTTGTTACCATCAGGGGTATTTATAAACCTTTAGTTTAGTTACTTCAACCTCTGCAGTTGTCTTTGAGTTAGCTGTGTTGAGCCTATTGGGGATACTTTAAAGCCTTTGTTACCATCAGGGGTATTTAGAAACCTTTAGTTTAGTTACTTCAACCTCTGCAGTTGTCTTTGAGTTAGCTGTGTTGAGCCTATTGGGGATACTTTAAAGCCTTTGTTACCATCAGGGGTATTTAGAAACCTTTAGTTTAGTTACTTCAACCTGTGCAGTTGTCTTTGAGTTAGCTGTGTTGAGCCTATTGGGAATGCTTTAAAGCCTTTGTTACCATCAGGGGTATTTAGAAACCTTTAGTTTAGTTACTTCAACCTCTGCAGTTGTCTTTGAGTTAGCTGTGTTGAGCCTATTGGGGATACTTTAAAGCCTTTGTTACCATCAGGGGTATTTAGAAACCTTTAGTTCAGTTACTTCAACCTCTGCAGTTGTCTTTGAGTTAGCTGTGTTGAGCCTATTGGGGATACTTTAAAGCCTTTGTTACCATCAGGGGTATTTAGAAACCTTTAGTTTAGTTACTTCAACCTCTGCAGTTGTCTTTGAGTTAGCTGTGGGCAGAAAACTAATTTTGGAGAGGTAATTATAAGAGTGAGAGAACTCTATTTCCTATAGCTAATCTGGCAACCTCTGCGTCATATGTGCGTGAAAGGGTTAAGGGGACAGTGGTTATTTTTGGGGGTCTATATATTTATATATTAATTTATTTTTTAGTTTCTTCCCTAGCCCTCCATCAAACTTAAAAAAACATCAATTAGATCCCCCTTCAAGATTAATTTGTAAATTTTTTCGGTAGAGAAATGTCACGGTCGAAGGCCGCTTCCTCCACAATTACAGGCTCGCTATCGCTCGCCCTCATGCTTATCCCTATTAGTTTTGTGATTTGTAGACGTTTGCCCCATTTGTTTGTCGATTTTAAGATCCATTGCCCCGTTTCGTTGTCAATTTTAAGACCTACCGTGCCATTTAGGTGTCATTGTTTTCCTGGCGAGCGATAGCGAGCCTGTAATTACATGAGAAACCGGCCGTCGGCCGGAACATTTTTCTATCGAAAAATATACAAATTTATCTTGAGGAGGGGTCTAGGGGGTGTTTTTCTAAGTTTGAGGGAGGTCTATATATCTATATATATCTATCTGCCTACCTATCTGTCTATATATCTATCCATCTACATATATATACTTCTACCTATCTATCTATCTATCTAGCTATCCATCTACAAATCTATATATTTATCTACCTACCTACCTATCTATCTATCTGTCCGCCCAACTATCTATCTATCTATTTATCTATCTATCCGCCCAACTATCTATCTATCTATTTATCTATCTATATGTCTATCTATCCACCCAACTATCTATCTATCTATCTATTTATCTATCTATATGTCTATCTATCCACCCAACTATATATCTATCTATCTATCAATTCCGCCCAACTATCTATCTATCTATCTATCTATCCACCCAACTATCTATCTATCTATTTATCTATCTATATGTCTATCTATCCACCCAACTATCTATCTATCTATCCACCCAACTACCTATCTATCTATCCACCCAACTATCTATCTATCCGCCCAACTATCTATCTATCAATTTATCTATCTATATGTCTATCTATCCACCCAACTATCCAACTATCTATCTATCTATCTATCCGCCCAACTATCTATCTATCTATTTATCTATCTATGTGTATCTATCCACCCAACTATCCAACTATCTATCTATCTATCTATCTATATATCTATCTATCCGCCCAACTATCTATCTATCTATTTATCTATCTATATGTCTATCCATCCACCCAACTACCCAACTATCTATCTATACGTCTATCTATCCACCCAACTATCCAACTATCTATCTATCCAACTATCTATCTATCTATCTATCTATCTATCTAGCTCCCTTTCCTCACTCCAAGATGACTAACAATTAACTTCGCCTTGGTGTATCAACTGTTATATCCAATCTGTGTTGTCTGTCTGTCTGTTCTCACTCGCTTTATCAACTCTCTCTCACTCACTCACTCACTCACTCACACATACAAACACACACACACTCACTCACTCACTCACTCTCTCTCTCTCTCTCTCAATTTCCTTGACACTGTCGGAATCGTGTGTACAAAGGGATTGGAGACGAGAGAGAGAGAGAGAGAGAGAAAGTCAGTGAGAGAGAGAGAGAGAGAGAGAGAGAGAGAGAGAGAGAGAGAGAGAGAGAGAGAGAGAGAGAGAGAGAGAGAGAGAGAGAGAGAGAGAGAGGGGGGGGGGGGGGGGGGGGTAGTAAGAAGGGGTGAAGAGGGTGAACCTAAGAATGTGAAAGTTAAGAAGAGAATATATATAGTAAGAAATGTCCAACACTCTTACTACTCTCTCACACACACACACACTCACACTTACATTATCTCTCTCTCTCTCTCTCTCTCTCTCTCTCTCTCTCTCTCTCTCTCTCTCTCTCTCACTCACACAATAACAACATCATCACCTCACCATCTGATCAACAAACACCCAAACCAAAATACTACAATCTGTTTCATCTCATCTGACTTACGGTAAATTGAATCCCTTAGCAGCTATTTTTTTTTATATTTAATTAATGAAAAGATATGAAACTACTGCGTCTCTGCATCATATTATCATCAATTATATATAATTAACACCCTATTTAATTACAAATCTACAAAATAACTGAGGTATATTGATGGGAACTTTGCAATTTAGCGCCAGTTGACCAGAAACAGAGTATACCGTAGGTACAGTAGCGCTAATAAGTCACGCCTTAGCTGGCATTACGTTTGTCTCGCTCTGTGCTGTATTAATGTCTGTCAGATGTTGAAAAGGGTGGGTAAGTGTAGGAACATGTTTTTATATCTCACTCAAAAAGAAGAAATCATGTGTAAATATTGCTGATACCAATTATTGATCAAAACATACTTGGTGCCGAGACATGACTTATTAGGCCGACTGTACTAAATACTAAAAGACTACTGGGTGCCGGTACGTAAATTACTGGTACTGGTAGGGTTTATTTATAAAATTAGTACCGGTACACACACCCACACCCACACCCACACACACAGACATACACACACACACACACACACACACACACACACACACACACACACACATCCTTTCAAATTCCTCCTGTTTCTGGATATTATATTATTGAACTATAGAGCGTTCATAACACCTTGGACAAAAACCAATCCTGACAGTTTTCTCGAGTAATGCGGGGGGATTTTATGGTTAAGGGAGCCCACCTAGGGTTGTTTTATCTTTCTCTCCCTCTGTCTATGGCTTGTATCCATTCGGCTCCATTCAGCCTACTGTTTTAAGACGTTTACCCCCATCCAGGTGTCAATATTTTCCTGGCGAGCGGTAGCGAGCCAGCATATATGTATTTTTGTTTTGACAGCAAGCTAAATGTGAACATTTTTCGATAGAAAAATGTCTCCGGCGAAGCCGGATTTCTCCATACAATGCTGGCTCGCTATCGCTCGCCAGGAAAAAAATCGACACCTGGATGGGGATAAACGTCTTAAAACAATTGGCTGAATGGGGCCGAATGGATACAAGCCAGAGAAAGAGAGAAAAGGAGACGAAGATAAAAAAAAAAAAACAGGTGACCCCCCTATAGAGCGTTCACACCAGCCTGGACAAAAACCAATAGTGACTGTTGCCTCGAGTAATGCGGATTTATGGTTAAAGGGAGGGTAAGTTGACGGGGGATGTGACAGGGTATGGAGGGAGGGAGGGAGAGAGAGAAAGAGAGAAAGTGTGAGTGAGTGTGTGAGTGAGAGTGCGAGAGAGAAAGAGTGAGAGTGAGTAAGTGAAAGAGAGATAGAGTGAGATAGTGAAAGTGAGTGAAAGAAAGAAATTTAGTGTGAGTGAGTGAGAGAGAGAGAGTGTGTGTGTGTGTGTGTGAAAGTGAGAACAAGACAGACAGACAGTGAGAGAGAAAACACACTAAAAACCCTACTAAATAAATAATAAAAATACAAACAAAAGAGTATCGAGCCCTGAAATTAACACGCCTTTATGTTAGCGAGTCTAGGTAGCTCGCTAACATATGAATGCCACCATTAATTATGCAAGGGAGTAAACAATAACAATGTTTATGTTTTGCTGTCAGGTTAAAGGGGGATATATATATATTTATTAGTTCATTTAATTACGTATTATTATTATTATTATTATTAGTATTATTATTATTATTATTTGTTTCCTCCCAAGACCTCCATCAAGCTTTAAGGGGAGGTTTTTAGTTTGTTCCCTAGACCTCCATCAAGCTTTAAGGGGAGGTTTTTAGTTTGTTCCCTAGACCTTCATCAAGCTTTAAGGGGAGGTTTTTAGTTTGTTCCCTAGACCTCCATCAAGCTTTAAGGGGAGGTTTTTTAGTTTGTTCCCTAGACCTTCATCAAGCTTTAAGGGGAGGTTTTTAGTTTGTTCCCTAGACCTTCATCAAGCTTTAAGGGGAGGTTTTTAGTTTGTTCCCTAGACCTTCATCAAGCTTTAAGGGGAGGTTTTTAGTTTGTTCCCTAGACCTCCATCAAGCTTTAAGGGGAGGTTTTTAGTTTGTTCCCTAGACCTTCATCAAACTTTAAGGGGAGGTTTTTAGTTTGTTCCCTAGACCTTCATCAAGCTTTAAGGGGAGGTTTTTAGTTTGTTCCCTAGACCTTCATCAAGCTTTAAGGGGAGGTTTTTAGTTTGTTCCCTAGACCTTCATCAAGCTTTAAGGGGAGGTTTTTAGTTTGTTCCCTAGACCTCCATCAAACTTTAAGGGGAGGTTTTTAGTTTGTTCCCTAGACCTTCATCAAGCTTTAAGGGGAGGTTTTTTAGTTTGTTCCCTAGACCTCCATCAAGCTTTAAGGGGAGGTTTTTAGTTTGTTCCCTAGACCTTCATCAAGCTTTAAGGGCAGGTTTTTAGTTTGTTCCCTAGACCTCCATCAAGCTTTAAGGGGAGGGTTTTAGTTTGTTCCCTAGACCTTCATCAAGCTTTAAGGGGAGGTTTTTAGTTTGTTCCCTAGACCTCCATCAAACTTTAAGGGCAGGTTTTTAGTTTGTTCCCTAGACCTTCATCAAGCTTTAAGGGGAGGTTTCTAGTTTGTTCCCTAGACCTCCATCAAGCTTATAATTACATCCCCAATACCCCTTTTCAAGATAAATTTGTACCTTTTTCGGTAGAAAATTATACAAATTTATCTTGAAGGGGGGTCTAGGGTGTGTGTGTGTGTGTGTGTGTGTGTGTGTGTGTGTGTGTTTTTTGTTTTTTTTTTTTTTTTTAAGCTTGATCGAGGTCTAGCGAGGAAACTAAAAATTATATGAATAACTGAATAAATAGAAAAAAACAAAAACAGCCACGATCGCCTTAAGGAGGGTGACCTGCTTTTGTTCTGTCCTTTTCTATCTTTCTCTGGCTTGTATCCATTTGGCCCCATTCAGCCTACTGTTTTAAGACGTTTATCCCCATCCAGGTGTACATTTTTTACTGGTGAGCGGTAGCGAGCCAGCATATTTTTAATTTTTGTTTGACAGCAGGCTAATTTTGTAAATTTTTCGATAGAAAAATTTCTCCGGCGAAGCCGGATTTCTTCATATAATGCTGGCTCGCTATCGCTCGTCAGGAAGAAATCGACACCTAGATGGGGATAAACGTCTTAAAATAGTTGGCTGAATGGGGCCGAATGGATACAAGCCAGAGAAAGAGAGAAAAGGTCAGAAATAACAAAACGCAGGTCACCCCCCTTAAAGCATCCTCGCCCGCCCTCTATTTCCTAACTTCCAAAATCCACTACGAGTTGAAAAAGAGAGATAGCAAAAAATGTCAAACAAATCGCTGCCCAAAAAGTTCCCGGGCTTCCTCAATTCTCGCGTACGAAGAGTCGAGCCAGAACCAAAAATCGACACTATCTTATTATTGATTATTTTATTATTATTATTATTATTATTATTATTATTATATATATACAGGTATATATATATATATATATATATATATATATATATATATATACTGTATATATATATATATATATTTTTTTTTTTTTTTTTTTTTTTTTTTTTTTTAGCAATATTATCGATTCACAGGGGTGGAAAGGTGTTTTTGTTAGCCACACTATAGGGGACAAACTAAAATACATTGCCCGAAAATGGCTGAAACAAGTACAATCCTTCTTAATAATTCAACAAAATATCATAATATCTCCAAGGACAAGGGACTGGAGTTCTCGACAAGGGGCTCCAGTCCTGACGCTATTTTTTTTACTTACAGTGTGCTGGCTTCATAATCCAGAAGGGTTGATAGCCTCTGAAGTCCTATTTTAACTAACTAAATGGAGGGCACTGAATGGGTTAACTGATTTAGTTAATATATTGAAAGGCCGGTTCCTACTAAATTTAAGGCTCGCTATCCCTCGTCAGGAAAAAAAAGACACCTAAATGGCACGAAAGGTCTTGATATTGACAAAGAAATGGGGCGAAGGGTCGTATAATCGCCAAACTCATGGGGGCGAACATCATACAATATCATAACTACTGGGGCTAAACATGAGGGAGCAGTGGACTCGGCCTACTTAAGTTTTCCAGGCGGAGTGTATACGAGTTTGGGGGGCGGGCTAGGAGTTGGGCGGAGTTGAGACACGTTAAGGGGAGGTTTTTAGTTTATTCTCTAGACCTCCATCAAGCTTAAAATTAAACCCCCTTGACCCCCTTTCAAGATAAATTTGTACATTTTTCGGTAGAAAAATGTCCCGGCCGAAGGCCGATTCCTCTTAAATAACAGGCTCGCTATCACTCGCCAGGAAAAATCGACACCTAAATGGTACGAAAGGTCTTAACATTGACAGAAATCGGGCGAACGTTCTTAAAATCGCCAAACTAATGGGGTGAACATCTTAAAAACTCAAAAGCAATGGGGCTAAACATGAGGGAGAAAGAGGTCAAGAAAAAAATCCCTCAAGTGGAAATCTCCCCTTAAGGGGAGATGGTTCACTTGTTGGTCGATTCATTTAATGTATTCAGTATTTTTCCCTATTCTGGCTCTGTCTTGAGTCGCCCCCCCCCCCCCCCCTAAAAAAAAAGGAGAACAGAGGGGGGAAATAGGACAAGTGGGCAAAGTATTTTTCTAGTTTCCTCCATAGGCCTCCATCAAACTTACAAAAACATCCATTAGATCCCCCTTGTAGATTAATTTGTACATTTTTCGGTAGAAAAATGCCATGGCCGAAGTTCCTCCACAATTAGAGGCTCGCTATCGCTCGCCAGGAAAAAATCGACACCTAAAGGGCACAAAAGGTCTAAATATTGTCAAATAAATGGGGCAAAAAGTCTTAAAAACGACAAGCTAATGGGGCAAACGTCTTAAAATCTCAAAACCTAATGGGGATAAGCATGAGCCAGAAAGGGGACCAGAAAAACGGCCCACTCCCCTTAACCCTTTCAGTACCGGTTCAGAAAGGACCTCTAGCAATTATAACAGGCTTGGAACTATCTCACTTAACCCTTTACGTGGGCGGGTGCCCAACCCCGAAAAGGGTTGAAATAGGGGAGCTATCCCCCCGCCAAAGGCGGCTTTCTAGGGCCTTTCCTAGCTGATGCTGAGAGGATTGGGTTCTAGTCATGTGGTGATGGGCTGGTCTATCAGAGTGAGAACTGAGCGATCTCTGCCATACCCATAGCTTACTCTGACTGTTCCTTTAACTTGTATATTTTCTAGATCTCAAGTGACGACGTCTCTTGCGTGGATTGACCTCCTAATCTACCAAGATTGGAAGCCAAAGCGTCACATCTTTCCTTTGCCTCTCAACTTTCTCTTCATAATTGCTGAGGGGCACAGGGCCCTGGGTGGGGCTTTGGTTTCCCGGGCGTTTCCGCACCCTCCTCAGCTCCCCGCCATGGAGTGGCTTCGGTCACCCAGGCTTTATTGTGGTCGGCGGGGGGGGGGGGGGGGTTCTGTGGGGGCGCTCGGTTATGGCCTTGGCCTTGCTCGGGGCCTTGGGGCTGTTCGGCCAGGCAGCTTGGGGAAAAACAACAACAACAACAAAACCCTTTTTACGATACCACAGATGAACCTTCTTAAGGGGAGATATCCACTTGAGGGATTTTTTTCTTGACCCCTTTCTCCCTCATGTTTAGCCCCATTGCTTTTGATATTATAAAACGTTTGCCCCATTAGTTTAGCGATTTTAAGAACTTTCACCCCATATTAAGACCTTTCGTGCAATTCAGGTGTCGACTTTATCCTGGCGAGCGATAGCGAGCCTGTAATTTAAGAGGAACCGGCCTTCGGCCGGGACATTTTTCTACCGAAAAATGTACAAATTTATCTTGAAAGGGAGTCAAGGGGGTGTGATTTTAAGCTTGATGGAGGTCTAGGGAACAAACTAAATACCTCCCCTTAAGAGGAGATATCCACTTGAGGGATTTTTTGTTGTTGACCCCTTTCTCTCTCATGTTTAGCCCCATTGCTTTTTAGACTTTAAGACGCTCGCCCCTTTAGTTTGGCGATTTTAAGAGCTTTCGCCCCATTTCTGTCAATTTTAAGAACTTTCGTGCCATTTAGGTGTCGATTTTTTCCTGGCGAGCGAAAGCGAGCCTGTAATTTGAGAGGAACCGGCCTTTGGCCGGGAAATTTTTCTACCGAAAAATGTACAAATTTATCTTGAAAGGGGGTCTAGCGGGTGTAATTTTAAGCTTGATGGATTTCTAGGGAACAAACTAAATAAATTAAAATAAATTAAATTACAGGCTCGCTATCGCTCGCCAGGAAAAAATTGACACCTTAATGGCACGAAAGGTCTTAAAATTGACAGAAATGGGGCAAAATGTCTTAAAATTTCTAAACTACTAGGGCGAACGTCTTAAAATCTCAAAAGCAATGGGGCTAAACATGAGGGAGAAAGGGTTCCAGAAAAGAATCCCTCAAGTGGAAATCTCCCCTTAAGCTACACATAATCGTTTAAATATAGTTAGAATCAAATTAAATAGATGTCGCCGGTACAGAAGGGGTTCTTGTCCCTCATGCTTAGCCCCATTAGTATTAAGATTTTAAGACGTTCGTCACATTAGTTTGTCGATTTTAAGACCTTTCGCGCCCCATATGGTTAGTGCGCGGAATTTCGGTGTGAGTGTCCTAGGATCGAATCCTTGGAGTACCGGTACCACATGTATTCATTAGTTTCACTGATTTCATTAATTAGGTTTATTAGACATTTGTCGGCCAGAGTGGACAGAAGGGTGCTGAGCTGGTATGGTCATGTTGAACGAATGGAAGATGAAAGGCTTACAAAGAGAATATGTGAGTCAGATACAAGGGGAGATAGAAGGGTAGGAAGACCTCCATTGAGATGGAGAGACTGTGTAAGACAAGCTTTGGATGATAAGAGGAATGACTATGGATCAGCCAAAGAGAAGTGGTAATAAATAGGAATGAATGGAGAATGCTAGTGAATAGATGAGTGTAAACGCAGTCACTTGGGAGAGGGGGTCAGGCGCCAGTTGGACTAGATAATAGTCCGTCAGGCGCCTGGCCCGGGAAGCCGGTAGAAATGAAGGGTGCGCCTGGATGCATAGTGGGCGGGCTTGTGGTGGCGGCTCCGCTGGAGGTCTTCCTGCGGAAATCGGAGCCTCTCCGGGATATCTGGGACCTGGGAATCTTGCTGGAGACACCAAATGGGCCTGGGTCTCTGGGTATTTCTCCTGGAAGACCTAGATGTGTGTTATTTTGTGCTTTGTTTTGGGTTTTTCTTGTTTTCTGTGTGTTGTGAAAACTTGTGATGTCCCTGTTCGGGCTCTGTCTCGAGTCGGCCACCTAAAATAAAAAAATAAAAAAATAATGATAAATAAAAGGAATACCGGTATATAGCCTATATATATACCGGTATATATATATATAATGGGGTACCGGTATGTGCCAGAGTAGGCTATATACCGTATATCAAGAAGCTTCCACCAACCGCTAGTTTATAATACACCAGGATTCGTGGTAAATCAACAAGGAAGGTTTCAATCTTGCGGAGAGCCAGGATTTCTCACACACTCAGCATATCCAGTGTAGCTGAGAGACTTGGCTGCCCTTAATAACCTTTATGTATCGCCTCAAAAAGTAGATGAGGGCAGACACTAATGCATCTCTAATAACCGGTACAATAATCGTGTGGGATACAATAATTCAGCTATAAAAATAATAACACATTTGATATAATAACTGTTGGGATGCAATAATTGTTGGGGATGCAATAATTGTTGGGATGCAATAATTGTTGGGGATGCAATAATTGTTGGGGATGCAATAATTGTTGGGGATGCAATAATTGTTGGGATGCAATAATTGTTGGGATGCAATAATTGTTGGGGATGCAATAATTGTTGGGGATGCAATAATTGTTAGGGATGCAATAATTGTTGGGGATGCAATAATTCAGTTATAAATATTTTGGGTTATGTGCGTAATAGGCCTATTTTACTCATAATAACATCATTACAGTTTATTGAGATAAGAATCCATGATAAGAAGGAAGGAAGGAAGGAAGGAAGCAAGGAAAGAAAGCAGTATGGAAGGCAGGAAGGAAGGAAAGAAAGAAGGAAGGAAGGAAGGAAGAAGAGAGAGGTAAGAAATGAAGGAAGGAAGGAAGGAAGGAAGGAAGAAGAGAGAGAGGTAAGAAAGGAAGTGAGGAAGGAAGGTAGGAAGGAAGGACTGAAGGAAGGAAGGAAGGAAATAAGGAAGGAAGGAAGGAAGAAAGTAAGGAAGGCAGGAAGGAATGAATGAAGGAAGGAAGGAAGGAAGAAGAGAGAGAGGTAAGAAAGGAAGTGAGGAAGGAAGGTAGGAAGGAAGGACTGAAGGAAGGAAGGAAGGAAATAAGGAAGGAAGGAAGGAAGGAAGAAAGTAAGGAAGGCAGGAAGGAATGAAGGAAGGAAGGAAGGAAGGAAGGAAGAAGAGAGCGAGGTAAGAAAGGAAGGATGGAAGTAAGTAAGGAAGGAAGGAAGGGAGGAAGGACTGAAGGAAGGAAGGAAGGAAGTAAGGAAGCTAGGAAGGAAGGAAGGAAGGACTGAAGGAAGGAAGGAAGGAAGGAAGTAAGGAAGGAAGGAAAGAAGCTAGGAAGGAAGGAAGGAAGGAAGGACTGAAGGAAGGAAGGAAGGAAAGAAATTATGGAAGGAAGTAAGTTAGGAACGAACGAACGAAGGAAGGAAGGAAGGAAGGAAGGAAGGAAGGAAGGCAGGAAGGAAGGAAGGAAGGAAAGAAATTATGGAAGGAAGTAAGTTAGGAACGAACGAAGGAAGGAAGGAAGGAAGGAAGGCAGGAAGGAAGGAAGGAAAGAAGCTAGGAAGGAAGGAAGGAAGGAAGAAGAGAGAAAAGTTGAGCAATTAAAAATGTTGACTTAGAACGAGAGAGAAGGTTTGTGTGTGGACAGAGATAGAGAGGGTTTGTGTGTGTGCCTGTGTGTGTACGTGTGTGTGTCTGTGTCTGTGTGTGTATTTATGTGCCCTTCAATGTCTGTGTTTGCTCATTTGTCCTTGTGTGTGTGCATCAATGTGTGTTTTCGTGTGTACGTAAGCATGTGTGTATTTTTATGACTGTCAATATCAATGTCAATGGGTCGTTTTTCTAGATCCCCTTCTCCCTCATGTTTAGCCCCATTAGTATTCAGATTTTAAGATGTTTGCCCCGTTAATTTTGTCGGTTTTAAGACCTTCCGCCCCATTTTCTTGTCAATATTAAGACCTTTCGTGCTATTTATGTGTCGATTTTATTGCTGACGAACGTTAGTGAGCCTATAATTTTGGAAGAACCGAATAATGAACAAATTAATCTAGAAGGAGGATCTAATGGATGTATTTTTTTTTGTTTAGTTTGATGGAGGTATAGGGAGGAAACTAGAAAAATAATTGATACATTTAAAAATCGACCAAAAAGTGAACTACCGGTAACGCCCCTTAATAATGGGAAAGGGGTGGGATATTTTTTGTTTTTGTTTTTTTTTTGCGAGCGATTGCAAGCCTGTTAAAGCGTCCCGAAATAACTCTCAAGACTATCAGCTTCCGACTCTTCCACTCGCCGGTTCCAAACAATGTCGCGTTTTGTCTCTGGCCGTACCGGAGAATCAATAGCCCCAGTACCCAAAGTGGATCATCCCTGCTACCTTCTATCCGGCACCAAAATGGCGGCTAGAGGAACCCCTGTCCGTTCTCTGTATCACCAGGATCTCTACCCCTGAAGAGTCCCTGCTACTTTATACACCCCGAGAGAAAGAAAGAAAGAAACAAAGCTCGAGGACTTATTCTCATTTTCTTGGCCAGACACGTGAGGCGGGAGTAATCGATAACTGCCAACGTCTCAAGGTGTTGGGGGGGCCCTCTTCTGCTGCTTCTTCTTCTGCTTATGCTTCTTCTGCTTCTGCTTCTGCTTCTGCTTCTTCTGCTTCTGCTTCTTCTTCTGCTTCTTCTTCTGTTTCGTCTTCTGCTTCTGCTTCTTCTTCTTCTTCTTCTTCTTCTGCTTCTTCTTCTTCTGCTTCTTCTTCTTCTTCTGCTTCTTCTTCTTCTTCTGCTTCTTCTTCTGCTTCTTCTTATTCTGCTTCTTCTTATCAAGTCTTCTTCTGCTTCTTCTTCTTCTCCTTCTGCTTCTTCTTCTTCTTCTGCTTCTTCTTCTTCTTCTGCTTCTTCTTCTTCTTCTTCTCAAGTCTTCTTCTGCTTCTTCTCAAGTCTTCAAACCAAATTGCTCCGGTTTGACACCCTGATTAGTTCCGAGGAAATAGTCAGTTGTCTCGCTACTTCACCACACACCCACACACACACACACACACACACACACACCCACCCCCACCCCCACACACCCCCACCCCCACATACACACACACACACACACACACCTAGCAGTATAAATAGGAACCCAGTATAAGTGGACGAAGTTGTGACGTCCCATCTGGGGTTGGTGATCGGTTACAAGGTGAGATGGGTATCGTACTGGTCAACCTAAGCTACTGGTCAACCTAAGCCTTCGGGTGAGACTGGTACCGTAGTGAGAATGGTACCGTGCAGATTAACCCTAAGCCTTCGTTTCCAGATGTCGCCAATTGGCTAAAATACAGACTACACGCACATCCACAGCCATTCCAACGATACATAAACACTTAAAACATGCATTTCACGCAATACATTCCCAGTTAAGGAGGCGCGATAATAATGAGCTTAGCTCGCATTGCGTGGATTCCCCTTGACGAACAAGCAAGTGAATACACCCATACACACACCAAGAATTAATTGCCACCAGTCTATTTAGTCGGGCGAACTTCAGGATTCTTGGGGTACGAGTTCGTCTTTCATAAGGGATACAGGGATCTGCCTTGCTTAGGCCAATCGGCTTTCTGCAGACTCCCATTTTCTTATGTTCTTATGTTCTTATAAATAACTCAGGATATTGTTCCGGTAGAATATATCACTCATTTCGTATGTGGTGGTACGTGATCCCAATAAACATACCCAGGGTGAGGGCTGGTCCTATCCAGAGTGAGGCTTTAGCATCCTCTATCCTGCCACGGACATTAGTTCCAGGGCAGTAGTTCCCTTTCCAATGTTCCCTTACCCACTAAGCCACTGTTTGGACACTTGATCCTCAGTGTTTTGAAGGACAAGCAGTCTAGAAGGGTCACTAGATAAGTTGTTGCTTAATTTCCTTTGTACTCCTTTGTACCTAACCTTAGCTGTTTCTGTCTGTCTCTTTTTCTGTACGGTACTAGTTTTCCTTCCAGGTGTTGGCGAGATCGCCCGATTGGGTGGCACTGCAATGGGGGCTGTGGACGGTGGGGGCATTGCACCGAGGGTGCAAGCCCATGGACTGATGATCCCCTCCCCCGCTGCCCTCTCAGAGACGGATCTCATCTCACCCTGGCCCCTTCGGGGGCCCGAGCATCTGAATGGCTTCAGTCTACCAGACTCGGGACTGTTCGGTCAAACAGTCTTGGGAACTAGAACAACAACAACAACAACAACAACAACAACAACACCACCACCATAACAACTCTATCAACACCATCACCATTGTCAATCAAAATATTCCCACCACTGGTTAGATTCACATGTGGATTGGTAACACATGAAACTATTACTCTCTCTCTCTCTCTCTTTATACCTACCAACCACATATCCTTCCTAAGCTTCATAAAAACGTCTAATTGTAGTTAAAATCAAATAAGAGAATACGTAGCCGGTACAAAAGGGGTTATTCCTTGTAACTCCTTGTAACTATTTTGGTCTCAGTCTTGTCCTCTGTCTCTAAGTAAACCTTAATTAACTTTTACAGTATGGACCGTGTATTTCATTAAACAAATCATGCATGCTCTCTCTCTCTCT